>MNCI01001903.1:663607-752178 GCA_015680685.1 Gnetum montanum
GACACTCTGGAGTACGTTTGATATTTGTTGTTGAACAGTTCAAGCATCGTACTCCACGTCCTGATGGTTTCCGGTTCTAAGGACCGGTACCAACTCTCTGCTTCTTTGGTGAGTGTCCTTGGAAACAACTTGAGCTTCTGCCACTTATTATCTATGTTCTGCAAGGCACAGGCATCGTGGAATGCCTGTAAATGATGTTGAGGATCAGTGTTGTATCCCCCTTCAAAACGTGGGATATTATTTATGTCCAAACACTTAATCCTACTGTCTTTTAAATGCCTTGTGTGGATCCTAACTGCCTCTCTAATGTCTAGCATGCTTTGGGTTGCGAGTAGGGGTTCATCATGATCATCTCTTTCATGATGTCTGTGATGTCTTCGTGGTGGTTTCCTACTCTCCCTACGTCCTTGTCCTTGTCCTAACTCCTCTCGACCTTCCTGTCGATGTATTTCATCTTTCATTTTACTTTTACCCTCTCCGTTATGCTCATGATGGTTGTGCCTAGATGTGGAAGGAGAGTGTGAATGGTGAGATGAAGGAGAAGAGAAAAGGGATCCATCATCGTGGCAATGTTTCTTATCTTCTCTTCGGCTACTTTGGCCCCGATCGTTATAACGATCTAAGTGTCCGTCCTTAGTGTGAGTGGTTGTTCCTGCCATGAACAGTTGGTGCTCACGGGGATCAAAGCTTGTAGCATGTACAGTTGATCGAAGGACCTGATGCCTAACCTCTTCACCAGAGTGAGGAGGAGGAACATCGTTTTCTAAGAAACCCATTGTGAGGGGTTCCTCGTCTCCTATTTCACTAATGACATGGGGGACCTTGCCCTTTAATAATGAATGTTGGCTCTCCTGCCTTTCATCCCAAATATGTTGGACATTTCTGGGATGATAATCCCTTGTGTCATGGTCATCCAGAACGTCTTCCGCAAACAGTTCTTGCATGCCAATCTGTGCTAAGGCACGAAAAAGCATGTTAGGGGCAGATCTATCCGGGGGTAACACAATGTTACATTGCAAATCTCTCCATCGCAGTTGCTCATCCTGATGGAGAATAAAAGTAAAGTCAGGGACATACTCATCAAGATGAGTATATGTGACCTTAGATTGTTTAGGACATGGCTGATTTGAGTTATGCGTATGGTGTTGACTGTCTCCTGTGTTTTCCTTAGGTGAGTTGATTTCATGAGAAGAAGCCATCTTAATGGTGTGCTGTTTACCGTTATTTTATGTTCTTGATTAACTGATTAACCCTAAGGTTCGTTAAAGCTCACAATGATGTGAGTGATATCCCTTATGTTAAATAGGCGTAAAAACACGTAGTCCCTAGCAACGGCGCCAATGATGAGTGGCAAGGTACCCCTACACTCAACCATCTGAAACGAGCATTGCATGCGTGATCCGGTTGAACTCCACAGACTAAATGCCTAAACGCCACAAGAAACGCTTGGGGTTAATCGTTCGTTGTCTTCCCAGACTTACTTGTTATTGTCACGGTGTATGGTTAAGTAAGTCCGAGGTATATGATTTTTTTGGTATTTTCAGGTTTATTTCCTATGCTATGAGGGTGAAGGGTTGAGAAACTAACTAACTCTAACTAAGGACCTAAGTTTAAATTAACTAGCGTCAGCATCCGTTCCCACTTACCGTACACACCCTGAACTGTGCAACTGTGGCTACCAAACGCTAATCGTTACTAGGATCACCACACGTAACGCACGTGCTCGAAGTGGTCATACTGAGGCACCTAGTTAGCCTAAGTGTGATAAGCAGCCGATTCCTTGGCTAGCCGTACACATTCGTAGATGCTCGTAATCAGGTCGTACTCGTGCGCACTAAGAACACTGCAAGGTTTATCCAATCAAGTTCATCTTTATTGCCATACACAACTTGTGTTCAGGTTATAAAGTTGCTTGAATAAAGAGCCGTTCACTCTAGGACTCCTACTGCGGGCACATGGGAAATTAATCTAACTCTGGAGTGTTCAAACTGCTAGAGCTTCGCTACTTCTAGCCAAGATGATCAATGAGGGGAGTGCTGCCTCTTATTTATAGATATGGTGGCGGACCGCGATATCGTGTACGCGATATCGCAGGGGATGTGATATCGCGTCGGCCGCGATATCACGTATGCGATATCATGGCTTGTGCAATCTGCGTCTCATCATCAACCAAGACATAAGTTGTTTAGCCAGGGAGAACCAAACCCTCTCAATGGAGGAGGTACGCGCAATTTGCCAAAAGACAGCTATTGAAATAAGTGCATGGCAAAATGAGGCTAAATAACATGAGAAGCTGAAGGAGCACTTCCAATATTAGGTGTGGATGTACAAATAGATCCTTGAGAAGGAGATCCATATGGCCAAGGCCCACATCAATGCTATCAGTGCTTAACACACTTGCTGGTGGGCCATATTGGACACATATGCCTTTGCCCACCAAGCGGAAGTTAAGAACCGGGACCTGCAGATTTAGGATCTGACAGAATACATGGAGTTGGAAAACTTGCGGTATGCCAACCTTGCCATGTTAACAGCAAGACGCCTGAGGATAGAGCTCGAGCAACAGGTAGTAACCACCTATGTTAAATATGAAGCAAAATTTGCAGAACGCAAGAAGTTGTTGGAAAAACTGGAAGTTGCAAATTCTGAACTTGAGGTGGTAAAGATAACCTACTAAGGTCAAAAAGGTGTCATAGAGAATTTGGCTCGATGGCTAGCGGATTTCCAAGAATACAAAGATAAAGCCAGAGCCTATGAATAGGAACGTCAGGTGTTTGCAGCTTGGTATGTCAAACCCAATCAAATGTTTTCGCAACTACCTTGTCTGTGGGAGGTGCTGACTCTATCAAACATCAAAACATTAGCATGGATGGCATAAGCCCCTCAGACTGAAGAGGAGAAGCTCCAAGCCATACTTCAGTGCCATCAAGTCTCAAAGCCGGGAGCACAAGACAAAGGAAAAGCACGAATGGAGGAGCCACTGCCACCTGGAACTACATGAGTTCCACCCATTTTTGAGATTGTAGAACATTCCTTATGTTGTGTCTTCTTTTTTTTTCATTCCACACTACAACATAATTCCATTTTTCCTATCTAATAATCCCATACTTATCCAATGTGTAATCACTGTAACTCGAGGACAAGCTTTCATTCAGTCGTGGGGGTATGATGAGTCGTCATTTGGGGTGACCATGATGTCACATACGTGATATCGCGGCCTATCTCCTCATCTATAAATAAGAGGTAGACAGATCTGATAGTTAGATTTTTTTCAGTTTTAGAGTTAATTAGTTTTTAGTGTTTTCATTTCTTTCTCTCAACCCTTTTCCTCTCCGTGTATGCCCGCAGTGTGGTGAATGTAATTGTACAACACCCTTTATTCGAGTGTGACATACATGGACATGCACATGACTAGCAATAAAGATCGAGATTACTTCATCATTACAACATTCACTTAGTTTAATCATTTAATTAATTGTTATTTATTGCTTTCCTAGTTAATCTCTTCTCACCTTTAAACTCACATTAAAATGCAGAATGAGTACGACTTGATTACGAGCATTTAAGTGTGACTACTTGGTAACCCAATAGTGTACCTAGGATCTACGCTTGGTAATCCCAGTAGCATTCATGCATGAAGTCTAAGATGTGTACAGATAATCAAGGAACAGATGCTCATCGCACTTAGGCTAGTTTAGATTCTCTTACCCTTTCTGTCTTACCTTAGATAATATTACTTTCCATTGCCTTTGGGAGTAGCATTAGATTAGAAACCCATCATACACCTCACTCTGGACTAAACCATACGTGACAAAGCTAATACTAGTCTAGGTGGGAAGATAGTGAATTGTGACCTAAGGCTAACTGTCTAGATGCCACAACTAGTCCATCTATGGAGTTCGATCGGCTCGCGCGTGTAACGCTCGTATTTGTATGGTTGAGTGTAGGGGTACCTCACCACTCATCACCTATGAACTACTAAATCATTTTATGTTGCTTACTAAGAGAAGTAATCTTTTTTTAATAAAAGGAATGAATAATAAATGATAAAGGTGATTGTATATGTGCTATTTGATTTATAAAATGGTATTCTTATGTACATCATATTTTTTGTTAAGAACTCTTCCCTACTCACAAGTAGTAGCTTTTTACTTAATGGAAATGTAAAAGTCTTGTTTACGTTAAACTCACTAGCCTTGAATTCTTAGTTTTGAGCTAATTGTTAATTTTGGCAATTAGCAATATATAATGATCCTTCATATTTCATATTTTTTCATCTAAGACTAGCAACATACTAGTTTAAGTTTATGATAAGTCTCATAGTGATGTGCAATTCGTGATAACAACAATCTTAAATTTTTACAATTTAATAACATTATGAGAACTATATGAAAAGAAATTTGGTAACTTATGTATACAACTTAATCCTAAAACTAATGGCTGAAATTGGTAGTTAGTGCAGGTAATTACTAGTCGCTAGTTATTCCAAATACAACGATCCATAGCAACATGGAATTTTTGAATTAGAACTGATTGATAACTACTCTAGGTTAAAGAGCATATAGTGACATAAGTTTGAGGCTTAAACAATGAGTTGATAGCCTCTTTTATCGAATTCACTAGGCATGTACAAATAAGGATGGAATAACTAATGCTAGATGGATGAACAAATAGATACATACCAACAATTTCAAGCCTAAAAAATCTAACAAGAAAGAATATGACATGTTGCGACAAGTTCATAAGATTACAATGATCAACAACACTAAAATTAGAATTACAACTAGTCACTAGATGTTTCATAGCTAGCTAATACTAGTGACCTAATCTAAATGTATCATTTTTATTTTTTTAACCAATAGCTAATTGTCCCAAGTGCAACTATGGTTAGCGATCCCTTATAAATTTAATCTTCATCATTACCTTAATGACTTTTGGATCCGTTGTACTTTCTTCCTTAGAATCTTTAACTTATTCCACCTCCTTGTTTTCATGAGAAGCTAAAGCTATGTTGAATTAAATGGTGTATGAGATTGAAGCACCAGCCTATGGATTTCCCATTAGCATCTTCACTCAAGCACTCTCTAAAAGAATGTAAGGTGTGAGTCCTTAGCTTATGTAGTGGCATAGTTTTCTATTCGATTAATATAAGGTTTATGATTTGACTTCTAGTTATTGTAGCTAATTACTAAATTGTATTATCATGTTCTAATCACATGATTGATAGGTAACAACTATTTATTGGAAAGTATTGGAACTAAACAAAGATACTTGATGAGTCCATTGGTCCATTGATTTTTCTATATATGTTTTACTCATTTTACCCTTGGCTCTCAAATATGACTCATAGGTCTATCGCAAATGAGATGACATCCTACAATATCTAATGCGCCTAACCTAGTTTAGATTACACTCATCAACATATTTCATGTAAGGCATGAAGATATAGGAGGAGCTGGTAAAATCCTAATCCATCCACTATAATACTTTGGCATATGTGGATAAATTAAACTAAAATTTTAGAGACCTGAAGATTCAAGGACCATTAAATAGCTCATTCTAGAAGCAATTTGAATAATACAAAAGGCTAATTTTTGCATTTCTAAAAGGAGGAAAGAAAGATATAAAGGAACTTTTGTTGCTAAAAAATTCTACATATCTTCCACCTACCATAGATAACGTTATACAACTGCAATTAGTAGAAAATAAAAACAAAGAGTTATAGAATAACGTGATCTCAATAATTGAAGATCTGAACAAGGTGAACCATGTAAAGAAATTCACATTAGAAAGCCTTGCTTCAATTAGGAAAAATATTAATATTAAGATTGAAACCAAGGAAAATTTGTAGAAAGAGAAGGAGAAAACTCTAAGAGATCTAAAAGCTAAAAAGAAGATCAAGTAATTACTTTAGCAAGTAAAACCATCATCAAATTTTGTGCAGATTGCTACATAGGTTCATAAGCTCTGAAATGTTTTAATCAATAATAATATAACTATTCTAATTCCTCCTTTAACCATAAATTAGGTTGTACTTAAGTAGGTAACTACAATAAAACTAAAGATCATGGTCTCTACATCTTCTTCCCTTACATCTTCCTCTTCTACTCCCCGTCAATCTTTCATGGTTGTAAAGGAAGTATCTCAACCCCCTTCAAATCATGCAGGAGTCAAAAATTGATGATGATTCTAAACTCTGTGAATTTGATGCCGTATTAAATTTTAAGCTTGATAAATAAAGTAATGAATGATTTTCAATAGATTTTGTTAAGTGATAACTTTTGAAGATCTATGGCTTCTTGTGATTTTCTATCTCAATTTTTTTATGTATTTACAATGTCTTACGTTATCCACATCTCCAAGAGAAATATCTACTATAAGTCCTTTTTCAATAGTAGTTTCTTTATGATCCATTTTAAGGAGCAAATGTTATATTAAAGATATAAACAAGAAAGTTCAATAAATAGAAAATCATAACCATCAAAATGAATGTTAAAAATTCTAATAAATGGGTTTGCTAGCTTGAAAAAATATATAAGTTTTATATTATACTCATACTTGCCAAGATCAAAAATGTAAATAGAAGAGGGAACTTCAATTAGCACACATTAAGTTTCCTTTAATTATAATATTCATGCATATAATTTTTGAGCATCATATCATCATCATCCTAGTCTTGTTCCAATAAAATATGCTGGCTACATGAGTTATTTTTCTTCATTGCCTCTATAAAGAGGTAGATCTTTGTTTATTTATAGTTTCTTCAAATCATCTTCATTCATTTTTCATATGTCTTCTTTAATCTTTCTTTTGGTGGCTTTCTTGAAATAATAATCTAATAACATTTATTTATAGACTCCTTGTCAAATCTTCTTTGCACATGTCCAAACCATCTAATCCACCATTCCTATAGCTTATCTAAAATAGAAGCCACTCCAAGTCTATCTTTGATATATGTGTTATGTACTTTATCTCTTCTAATAACATTCAACATCCATCAAAGCATTCACATTTTTGCCACACTAATTTTCTGTCCATGCCTCTTTTGTATTGCCCAACATTTAGTATCATATAATATAGTAGGCTTAATTGCTATCCTATAATCTTTACCCTTAAATTTTATTGGTATTCTCTTATCATATAGAACACCGCTAACTTATCCTCATTTTGACCATTTTGCCTCAATTTTGTTTCTTATAGCTTTATCAATTTCACTATATGATTGGAGGATTGATCCTAGGTACTGAAACTATTTGTGATGAGGTAATTTTTTTCCTTGAATTATCATTTCTATTTCACCCTTATTTATACTATTATTAAAATTACATTCCATACATTTTATCTTTCTTCTACTAATTTTTAAAGCTTTTGATTCTAGATCATATCTCTACTTCTCCATTTTAGAACCAATATTTTCTTGAGCTATATCCACCAACACAATATCATCCATAAATAGCATTCACCAAGGGATTACATCTTGTATTTACTTTGTTAATTCATCCATAATAAAGGCAAATAAGTACAAACTAAGTCCACGCCTTTGATATAGGCCTACTATGACTAGAGAATCATATGTTATTCCATAAGTTATTCTAATTTTAGTGGTAGCTCCTTCATATATGAATTGAATCACTTTAATATATTTATCAAGGATGTTTTTCCTCCACAAGGTACACCAAATAATATGTCTAGATGCTTTATCATATCACTGTTCCAAGTTAATGAAGATCATATGTAGATTTTTTCTATGTTTTCTAAGTTTTTCCAACAACCATATTAAGAAAATAGCCTCTATAGTAGATCTCCCTCACACAAATCCAAACTGATTTTCTGATACTATTAATTCAAGTTTGACATGCTACTCTATAACTCTCTCCCAAAGCTTCATAGCATGGCTCATTAGCTTGATATTTTTATAGTTTGTACAATTTTGTAGATCTCCTTTATTTTTATAAATGAAAACAACAAAGCTTTTCCTCTAATTTGGACATTTCTTCATTCTTTAAAATTTTGTAAAATAATTGTGTCAGCCAAGAAACTCATGTATCTCCCAATACTTTCCAAGCTTCTATAGGAATGTTATCTAATCCAACAATGTTTCCATTTCTCATCTTTAATAAGCTTGTCTTCACCTCAGAGAAGGTAAGTTCATTATCTAAAATAAAATTTGGTTCTTCTTCTTGGATGTCTTTTCATGGAAAATATTCATTTAATAATTCTTGAAAATAATGTTTTCACTTATCCAAAATTTAATTTTCTTTTATCAAAATTCTTTCATCTACTTCCTTGATGCATTTGACATAATCAATATCCTTACAATTTTTGTTTCTGATTTTTGAAGATCTATAAATAAATTTATCTCCTTCCTTTATTTCTAATTTCTTATCAAATCTATCCAGGGTCTTAGTTTTAACTTTAGCTAATGCTACAGTTTCCACCTTTGCCATTTTGTGTAATAGATTATTTTCTTGGCTATTACTTGACTACTAATCCTTAAAGCACTTTTTCTTGCTTTGGATAGCATATTTCATTTCATCACTCCACCATCATATCTCTTTTAGGATGTATATTTTGACTTTTTTTGCACTCAAAATGTTATTTCTAATTTTCTAAATGTAACTTTTCATTTGAGCCCAAATTAAATTTGCACAGCAATCCTAATTATAAGTACCTTCCTAAAGCAATTCTTCTTTGAATAAGATGATGTTATCTTCCTTCAAATTCTATCATTTTATGCATATGGTCTCTTTTCTCATGCTACCATTAAAAGCTTTGAGTGGCTAAATCCCTGACCATTAGTTTATGCTAAGCTACAAGACATTCTCCAAGTATAACCTTGCATTCTTTGCACATGGCCTAGTCTCTTTTTTACAACAAGAAATAATCAATTTTTCCTTTATCCATTCCACTCTTATATATAATTAAATGTTCTATCCTTATATGTGTCTTGTCTGAGGCCCAGATATAAAAGAAGAACTGTTAGCATCAAGTTGATAGTTAGTTGTAAAACTTTGCCAAATCTCATGGATGACTTCTTTTTCAAACTTTAAATTTTCTAGCATAAATATAAGATTAAAGGGAAGCACGTTTAATGACCTAATAAATCCTTCCATAATTTTTATCTAAAAAAATATGCTTAGATGAAAATTTTATAACCATAGAAAAGTTTTTCTATAAAGTAAAATTCAGATCTTAATAGATAATTTTTCTACATTAAGTTTGAGGAAAAGTGTTAGAGATTTTATGTTAAACATCAACTCCACATGAGTGATACATACCTATTTATACAACTATGATGGTTTATATAATCAAGACTAATCATATTATTGTATGATTAGTTTATGACTATGACCTAAAGATGTATCCCTTACTTGATTGAGCCTTAAAAAAGAAGTCACTATGAAAATTTCACACACACTTCATAGTGTGATGTATAGACCCAAACTATTAACTCCAATCCTTACAGTTATTAATTGTGATCTTCACTCTTATTTCTAACTTATCTATACAAAAATATCTATCTCAGTATCTTTTTCTTTACATTTTATCTTACTATATTAACTATGTGACTTCATAACTAATGTTATCTTAATATATGATTAGATATTAGCATGAAATTTTCATATTATTTCCTAGTTTATTATGTTCACATTATTATATACATGCTCATACCATTGTTTGTGGATTAATGTGAGTTATATTCTTTTTAGTTCATTATAATTGAAATCTCCATAAAATTTTATAATCATGGTTTGCATGCTTATACTATTTATTAATATTTTATCAATTCAACTTGATTAAACTCATCCTAGAAGCCTCAAATTCCTAGCAATGAGAAGATGCATGAGCAAAGGCATCACTTAGGGAAACAAGTTGTTAGACATAATAACCATATGAATCAAATTACCTATAAGGATACTAGTGCATAAGTGGTGGCATCCTCCATGACTATGGATTTTATCACTACTATTAATATTGCTCTTGAGATTGAGAAGAAGCCCCACTTGGATAATATTATTGTTGTTGGTAGAGCTATTTGCAACTACCTTGAGAATGAGGCAATCTTCCTGGCATCTAGTTCTTGATGAAATTGGGATTTAAAGTATATGCTCCTAATTCTTGCAAGTGTATCATGATGGGGCAACATCCTTTGGAATGTACATATTGGTATAAATTACAATTATCTTCTCCTTCTAAGTTGAAATTAGCAACCTCTTTAACTACAATAGCTTTTTCTTTCTTCTTATACATGTCTCTTCTATAACAACATTGCCCCGACGTTGCCCAGCACCCCAAGGAATTCACAAAGATCCAACGGATCTGGGGCGGAAGACCTGGGGAATACGCCTCAAACAAGCAAGCATCTCACGAGTGCAAGCAAAAGAGAACCAAGCAAACAAGCACACACACAACCTCGTAGACCACATCGATGGAACGGGAGATGATGCACCTACAAGGGAAGGTACCTCATCCCCAGATCCCTCATGATCTGGTACAAGGTGTGGCATGGCACCGCACCAAAACTATCCAGCCTTGGTTGCCTACATATCTATGACTGTCATAGAATCAGGGCCATGTAGTTCTCCATGGAGAAGAGGGAAGGAAGAGGACTTAGGGAAGAGAGTTGCAACAGGAGTGTGTCCTATTGCTAGCTTGGTACCACCAAGCCGGGGTGGGTTTTGTAACACTTGAGAGCCACCCGAGGGCACCTTAGAGTGTTCCATGGCCCCCGAACCATGGGGAGAGCCCAAGAGAACCACCACTTGAGACATCTCTCACAATCCTCCCCCACATAAAGAAGCCACGTCCTCAGAGCGGAGCCTAGGATAGCTTCGAGTGTACACTTCACATGGGTTCGAAACTCTGTCAATTCTGAGGATCCGTCAACTCCTTAGACACCAGGCTTGAAGGAAGGTACCAACCCCAATACCTGATACATCCTTCCATCCAATGCCTTACATGAAACGCAAGGGCAATTGGAGGAAGCCCAAGACTTCCCTTCTCTATATGAGCGGGAGAGTCCAACCCAAAGGGCCAACATCTCTAAGGCGTCCCCTAGATCTGTCCCTTCTGAGGGTCTAGAGACATATCTTCTTGCATAAACCCATAACTTATGTGAGAAGATAGCTCCTCTTCCACAAGTCCCGCAGAGTTCCTCTGTGAATGGCATCTCAACACCCCTTGAATTTTTTCTTTGAGGGCTCACCAAGGCCACTACCCATGATGAGGGACTTGGGAACATCACACCGAGAGGGAGGACATGCTCCTAAGAGCCATGTCTCCGCAAGCAACTCATGCTTGCCAGAACTCCATGTTCTGCTACTCGCATCTAGACCCATGGGGTCTCACCAGTGCAACCATCTAAGCACTGATTCCACATGCATCGGTACCATGCGCAATCTCTTTTCTCATCATTTTTGTTCAAGCTGGTATGAAGGGAGTCAAGCATGTTCTCCCTTACAAACAAGGTACAAGGGCAAATCTTTGAGCTTGACCTTGCCGTCTGTAGACACTAGCATCGCATGCCTCAATCCATCATTCATCATTTCCTAGTATTCCAACGAGAGAGAAGATCCAAAAATCTATTTGGAAACTTTTCCAAGAGGCTACATACAACAAGCCCCAAATTTCAGCAACACCTCTTGTGATTTTCCAACATCGAGAATGCCTGCTCGAATGTTAGAATAAGGGAGCATCAATTTGGGCAACCAACCCCATGACAATCCTCCATCACCTATCTCATATCAGCTATAAGCACATCATCGAATGCAACCATAATATCTCGTTCATGGAGAAGGGTCACCCACATTTGCCACATGCAAGCCATCCTTCCCACACCAAGTTATGGGACAAGACCATTTTCTGAACACAAGGTCCAGGAACAATATAGAGTCACCTCTGAGAGTAACCAGATCATGAATTCTCCGAAGAACATCAACATTCTCAGAATTTGCATTTTCCCACTATATCAAGAATGACTGCCAGTCTCGCAATCAACACGTTTCAAAAGATTTTGCACCTGCAGGAAGGATCCTCTTTAGGAGGTTTCTTCCAGGGAAGTATAGTAGCCCAGCTACACCTTACCCATCATACACGCCCAAGTTGTCAACATAGCCAATAGAACCATATCTGGAACTGTCACTAGCTGAGGGAAGACATGGGTTCACAAGGCTTACCAAAATTCAATTTTCACCTTGAGAACAAGTCGAGACACCAAGAATTTTTGTTTCATCTTGGGAGATCTTGGTTTTGTTTCATACATCCCAGTCAAGCCCATTTACATCAATTTGTGGTGGACAAGGCCACACCACTACCTATTGTCATTCAACCCAAACAACAAACACAAGTCAACAACAACATCTTGCCCATAGGAGGACCAGGTCCTCAAGATAGTTTTTACATGGAATGGGCTTTCATCAACATCATTACAACTCAAACATAACATGATTCATCCCCAAAGGATTTACAACAAGGATGGTCTACCAGAGAACCCCAATAAGAAAATTCCTCTGAAGATCCCAAAACTACGAGAGTACACAAGATCATGCCTTACCCACAAGAAGAGCAATATGTATCTTTTATTTACATCAACAACATGACCTCACAAAGGAGGTTTCATGAATTTCACCAGGGTAACAACATTCTATCTCTAAGAACAAGCCCCACGAGTTCACGATCATAGAACCACTGCTAGGAATAAGTCCCAAACATCAACTTCTTACAGGAGACAACCGTCTCAATACCACTTACCTTATTATTTCAAGAATTGAAGAGGGCATCCATTGAAATGGAGAATGATCCCTCATGATCAACTTTGCTATCCCACCAGGGAGGTGAGATCACCAACATGAATTAACATCACACCAAAGACATGGGACAATACATCAGTGAGGGACTCTGTAATACATTAGTGTACATAAGGGACAGAGTACACGGGACAATTTTAATACCTCAGTGTACATAAGGGACAGAGTACACGGGACAATTTAGCAAGACACCATAGCCTATTAAGCACAACAAGTTCCCTATCATGGAATCACACCATAGACCACGAAGGCACCAATCAGTCCCAATCTATGAGAGTGCATCCTAGCTCTCCAACACACCAAAGCAATTTGTTACGAGAGCCCACCAACATGAACAAACCATTAGAAGCCCACAATCATGAAAGCATTGACTCAAGTGTTTCGAGCACATTCAAGCCCACCAAGCAAGGCCACCAAGAGAAATCACAAGTTCTGTATCTGTAACGTCATTTTTTTCAAGGATGGACCACCATTCCAACGTTTGGACTACTACTCCACGATCGCTTCCAACATGGAAGAGCAAGTCTAGGTGCCACTACCCAGAACTCTACTCAAACCCACCGTTAGACATCACATTGATGTGAATTTCAGTCACCATTGATCATCTGTGGACAAGATCTTTGCCAGTCCAGGAACACAAGAAAATGTGTTTCCAAGATTTTTCCTGTCTCAAGGACGTTCACCAAGCATACACCCTCTAGGCATGCCAACATCATCAAGAACACATGGCACCAGTTCCAGAGCATAATGGGTAAGGACATGCCCTGGTCCGTTCGTTACAACACCGTATCACAACTAAAGCATTTCTCATGAGGTTTTCAACAGAATTATACATCAAGGCACAAAGACCATTTACAACATATAGCAAGGGCGCTTTAAAACAAGCACTAGGAAAATACCATACATCAAGCTTGGCCTTGTCATAGTGTGTGGCATAGGCCTACAACCAGGAGACAACTGAGTCATATAGACAATACATATAGCACTTTTGAGTGCATACAAACGAATTGAGAATACCAGAAGGGTACATTTCACACCCAAGGATCGGATTACATTCATATATGGGAACATACATGATATTTGGGAATGCTACCTAAGCCTAAAAGGCTGTAGGAAAAACTACCCAAACCCTTCCTAGGCTGAAAGATTTAGGCCACCAAGAGCATACCAAGAAAGAACGATGCTGTTTTGAGAAAAACCTATCTCTATCACAAAGCATACATGATCATCTGTCATTGTAGCACTGTCTCAAAAGATACATGATCTACTGTCACACTGAACCGACTGCATGGGTAACCTCGAACAAAAACGATTAAAGACACGAACGCAATGATCGAATAAGGAAACACCCCAACTGAGTATCCACCATCCTACCATAGTGGCACCTCATTGCATTGGCCACTCCTAGGCCATCAGTATCCGGCATGGCCAAGGATACCATTTCATGCCATTTGCTAGCCCAATATCTGTGGGGTCTAGGATAGATCACCGTCCTCTGTTAGTGCTCCCCCAGCACTGAGAGGCAAAGAAATCATGATGTACCTACTAATGCATCACAACCAAGGTACTGATAATTCCACAACCCAATGTTGGGATTCTGAGACCAAATA
Organism: Gnetum montanum; assembly: GCA_015680685.1. Lineage (NCBI taxonomy): Eukaryota > Viridiplantae > Streptophyta > Gnetopsida > Gnetales > Gnetaceae > Gnetum > Gnetum montanum. Next base: position 678,024 of record MNCI01001903.1, read on the forward strand.
ATCAGTTCATAAAGGTCTCAGGAGCACATATCTTCCCCATGGACAGAGTGCTCACAGAATCAACTGAGGTCACCACTGGCTGCATCTTTATACCTATGCTACCTGCAAACACTGAGACACAAGCTCAGAAACATAGAAGTTAGCAGGAACACGATTAGCACATTAGCCTCATTCACAACCATCAAGCATGATCATATAACAAAGAGATATCACTCTTGCGCATCATAAAATTGAAGACCTCAACATGTATAGAGATCAATCATGCAAAACATTGATGGAGGAATCTGATCCCCACTCGAAAAAATGATTTCATCATGAGACACACCAAGAGAGAGATAGCACACTCTTAGAATTTCAATATTCATACACAACAATCATTCCCAGCAGCTAACACTAGCCTCAACCAAGACCAAAATTTCAACACACTTGTATGAGTCATGGGCAATAGACAATCATCAACTCAACCTAAAAATAAGGAGGACGACCAAGGTTAATCCAACAAAAATTCTACATCAAACCAATTCTCACAACAACGAGAAACATCACGAAGGATGCGTTCACAAGAAGACGCTCATTAAAAGAGGTGTGGGATCAACAAGAACCAACAATAGGATGACCCACACCAGTAGTCTTCAAATTAGAATGACCAAGAATGTCACCAATCAAAATAGTGATGCGACAAGCAACACTATCGGCTCAACAAGGAGCACAACTCACAAGGATCAACAATAAGGGCAATCATGCCTCATGCACAATATGTTGTCAAACAAGACAATAGCCATTTAACTTTGGGATGACACAAACAACCACTTCATCCTCAACGTTCCCAACAATAAGTCATCATACCACGTAAAACATTTAAGCCTTGCGTTATGAATGATAAATGCAACCATGATAACACGCATGCAGAATTTGAAAGCGCAACCAAGAAGACATGCATACAAAAATAGACAAACATACAATCGCAAACACGAACGTACGAAGTCTATCGGCAATGGTCTTAGTCCACCCAGAAAAAGGCTCACCAGGAGCACATGTCCGAAGACCTCCATCCTGAGGTACCTAAGAACCATCTTGTCTCCATTTGTATTTTCCCATACTTGAAACACCGTTAAAAATCGCGAGTTGGCCTCAGGCAAAGATTCACAATTCAGGCAAGGGTGCATCTCAGCATTCCAGAGGGGGGAATAAGACAGAGCAGCGCCAAGAGGCGCGTAGCATCAAGTCCGCAACTTCCTGTGCCGATTCTTGATCTTTCTATGCTTTTGTTGTTTATGCTATATCACGCGACATAACGTAATGACGCTCAGCGTGATGGTGTTTCGACATAGTCCAGCATCAGAAGGATAGTTGCTTCAGCATAGGGAGAAGCTTAAGCAGCATGATACGCGATCTCTTGTGTATTTTGCTAAGTCTTTTGTCCAAGGACAAGTTTACGCTCTATCACGCACATCAGCGTAATGAGCGTAATAAGCTCCAAAATAGTCAAAGGCAGAGTCCAGAGAAGCACAACAGTTCGACATTTTTTCTCGCAGCACATGAATAACTTGTCTTTACGCTCGTTACGCGGCGGCGCGTATCATTGCGTATTTATCATTAAGTTAGTCGTTTACGCTTCATTACGCGCAGTTGCGTAATGAGCGTAAATTAGACATTGTTTACACTTCAATACGCGCAGCTGTGTGGCGAGCGTAAATTAGACATTGTTTACGCTTCAATACGCGCAGCTGCATGGTGAGCGTAAATTAGACATTGTGTACGCTTTGTTACGCGCAGCTGCGTAGTGAGCGTAAAACAATTTTGAGCATGTTGTTTTTATACCGGATTACGCTCATACACGCAACACAACGCGAATGAGTGTAATACAGCCTGAAAGCAATTGAAGCATGCTCAACATGTACCTGCTCTTCACACGCACAACACGCAAACGAGCGTGTTGTGCGTAGTCACAGTCTGACTTAAAATGATCAAGTCAACGGAATCCAAAAAATCCGAGACCCACGTCATCAGGGCTGCGCCTTTTCCACAGAGCGTCGCGGCCTATAAATACCTCAGTTGACAAAGATACAAGGGTTGGCAAATCAGAGAAGCAGAGGCATTTTTCTGAGCACCAGAGCATTTATCACTTTGAGCGGCGGAAAATCAAAAGGGCAAGAGCATTTTCTGAGTAAGGAAGCATTTATCGCCTTGAGCAGAGAAACGAAGAGCAACCTTTTGACAACTGCTGACAACGACAGCATCATCCTTCAGCAAGAATAGAGCACAGTGCACTTGAGCCTTAGCAACAAGAGAGAGCATTCCATTAGCGATCGCTGCCCTGTGCAGAATCTGCTCGAAGCAAAGAAGCAGAACACGGACTGTGAGATTGTCCCACCCAGTTTGCAGACTCTACCGGTCAGAAACAATTGATTGGCAGACCTCAGAGCTTGACCATCCTTGCATCCCAGCTTTAACCTACGAGGTAGATCGGACTTCTGTATGGCCAGTTTCCTTGTTGTTTTGTGCTCATTTTTACATCAAGTTATCGGGGGCCACTCCCATTGTAACGTAACATACATTCTTTCAAAAATCGAACATAGATCTTTGAGAATCACGCGTTTCCCTTTTGATTAGCGTCTCTTCGGCGTGTTTGACATTATCAGCGTAGCGATCTATCCACGTCATTTTCCTCCCGTTTTCACGATCCCTCGAATCAAATCGCAGCACGCAAAGATCTGTAATATTCATTGTTTTACTGACCCGTAAGTCCCTGTCTGATTGACAAGACCGTTCAGGGCGTCGCGGATTCACTTTTTCCAGCATATCCCTCGCGTGGATCCGTGGTTAAAACTGTATACACGGAATCTCGATCGGTATTTCCAGCTGCTGACGTTTTCTGTCGCTACAATACTCACTGTATATAGGGTGAGTGGGAGTGCCAAGGATATCATATCCTGCATGATTCGACAAATGCCATCTCAAAACATGTCATCTGGGTGGAGATTAAAGCAGAGACTTGGTCCTATTCATCCCAGATGAATCACTAGAGACCTGAGATGAGAGCTTCTTAAGCAACATAATTCCTAAGTTGCCAATAGAACTTCTCTCAACCATATTGCATACAATCACTAGTCCAACCACAAGTAAACAAGTGAAGTACATCACCACAACACCATCATTTATATCCTTAGGGAGAGCAACATACATCAATTGCTCACATCTATCCTCTTATGAAGAGTGAAGAACATTGCCATCAAGAAAATCTTCAAAAACACATAAGGATATGATCCTAGATCCCCTAGGTATTAATCCGAAGAGACCATTAACCAAACAAGCTCAATGGAGTAACACCAACAAAGAGCACAAGGCCACCCTCCAAGGGAGTGGTTAGCCAAAGTTGAGAATGGGGTTAGCTAGTTTCTATCGGAAACCTCACAAACCACAAGCCCTGATATCCACTTAGCGAGAAACTTTTACCAATCACTAAAACTATACAGCGCTCTAATACCATCTGTAACAACATTTCCCCGACGTTGCCTGGCACCCCAAGGAATTCACAAAGATCCAATGGATCTGGGGCAGAAGACCTAGGGAATACGCCTCAAACAAGCAAGCATCTCACGAGTGCAAGCAAAAGAGAACCAAGCAAATAAGCACATACACAACCTTGTAGACCACATCGATGGAACAAGAGATGATGCACCTACAAGGGAAGGTACCTCATCCCCAGATCCCTCACGATCTGGTACAAGGTGTGGCATGGCACCGCACCAAAACTATCCAGCCTTGGCTGCCTACATATCTACGACCGTCATAGAATCAGGGCCATGTAGTTCTCCATGGAGAAGAGGGAAGGAAGAGGACTTAGAGAAGAGAGTTGCAACAGGAGTGTGTCCTATTGCTAGCTTGGTACCACCAAGCCGGGGTGGGTTTTGTAACACTTGAGAGCCATCCGAGGGTGCCTCAGAGTGTTCCATGGCCCTCGAACCATGGGGGGAGCCCAAGAGAACCACCACTTGAGACATCTCTCATACTTCTAGTTTCTTTCTTCTTCTTCTTCTCTTTTTCAAGTTCTTTTTTTATATTTTCTTCTATTATTTTCAATGTGGTTGTAAATTTCTCATTCACAAAGTTCTATACTTTTTCAACCTTGGCCACTATCTTTAAAATATATTTTTTGGATTAGCTAATTTTTTTTTGGATTTCTTGTTCCATTAAATATTTTTCTTTCCTTATCTCACAAATATGCACATCCCTCTTATAAAGAAATAGATCTCCATTGCACTTATCTACACTTTTCCTCTTCTTGACTTCTTCTTTCTCTTTAGTTACCTCATCAATGATCTTATGGATTCAATCCAATGGATGCACATTTGTTATAATCTACCTTGTACATAGATCCTACGAGCCTCATGTGTTTTGTTCTGTAGAAAATTTATGATGTCTTAATTATTTCTATTGAGAGAAGCCATGGACTAGGAATCTATGTAACACTAAATATTATATACCTAAGGATACCTTAAGGGATTTAAGGTTCCCTTATCTCCATCCTTGAATTTACTTTCTTAGGTTGGATATCCTTTAGTAAGTGTAGTACTTATCATTAAAGAACTCCAAAATTATGCTTCACTGGCAAATGGAATCTAGTTCTAAGGATTTATATTAAAACTAAGCTTTCTTAATAAGTGTCCTTGGAAATAACTTGAGCTTATGTCATTTGTTCTCAATGTTTTGTAAGGTGCAAGCATCATGGAAGACCTGCAAATGATTTTGAAAATCTATATTATAGCCTTCCTCAAATTGAGAAATTTTGTTCATGGTTAACACCTTAATATGCCTCTTCTTCTTATGATTGATTGGAATGCAAATAGCCTCCCTAATATTAATCATGATTTTAGTAGTCAAAAGGAATTCATCCTAGTTCTTTAGTTCATCATAGTCTTCATCATGATCATGACTCCCTCTATGTTCTTTGCCATGCCTTCTACCATGTCTATGGCCTTAATATCTTTCTTTGTCTTCATTTCCATTTCTTTCTCTATCTTCGTCACTATCTCTACCAAGCTATCTATCCTAGTTTCTTCTTCAATCTCTAACAAGTTGTTGACCTTATCCCCTATTTTTGGTCCCATCTCCCAATTTATATTCGTCCTCGTTAAAGCTAGGCAATGAGGATGATGAAGAGAATGACAAATTAGAAGATCCATGTTGATTTTCTATCCTTTCATGATCCCTCTGATTGTCTCTTCTTTTCCTGCTAGAGGACCTAGGCTTAAAGGTCCTCTACATGTTGGATCCTATTCCACCTATTCTTTAGTTCCTTGCTAAGGCAAAACATAGCCAAGGATTACTAGTTTCATTAATGTTAAAGATAGAAGGTTATTAATGATGGAATCTTCTTCTTTGCTAATCAATGTTCTCCTTTTCTAATTGAGATGTCAAGGAAATGTCAATGTGCTTACCCTTAGCAAATTCATATTAAACATCCATGAAATAATCTAGGCTATGTTAGGCTTTTATGGGCTTTTATCATCTAGACATTTCATCAAGTACTTTGTACTAATTTAAAATAGGTTCCACCCCTTTCTTAATCAATGTTATGGTGAGCATTGATGGACCTCCATTATCAAGTAGCAACATAATGTTTTCTTAGAGGTTCTACCATCTCATTTGTTCATCCTAATGGAAGACAAAGGTGACTTCAAAATAGTAGAAATCTAGATAATGGTGAATGACTTTCACTTGATAGAGTACATTGGCATCATTATTATAATTTGTCCTATAACTATCCTTTATAGTGTTATTAGTATATGGGAAATCAACCCTATGAGAAGTAAACATATTTGATCAAAATGTATATTCTTACAAATTTTTTTTAAAGATTTCTTGAAAGATAAATTTTTAAACATATTTTTATAATGATGTTATATAATCTAACTTCCTAAACTATCAGAGCCATCCTTGGTGATGAGCGATGAGGTATCCCTATGCTCAACCATACGAATACAAGCGTTTCATGCATGATCTGGTCAAATTCCAAGGACTAAATGCCTATGCGCCTTTGTGGAACGATAATAGGTTGGTCAATCGTTTCCTTCCCAAACTTACTTGTATGTCTCGATTGTATGGTTAAGTAAGCTTGAGGCATATGGTTTTTATGGTTTTTATGTGTTTTATATCCTGCGCTAATAAGGAGGGGAAGAGAGATAACTAAGTAACTAATCTAGTTTAACTACTCATTAACTAAGTTCTAATTACTCCTAAGACCAGTATCCATTCCCACTTGCCATACACATCCTGAACCAGTGCAACGCTATTTACCAAACACTAATTGTTACTGGGTTACCAAGCGCTACATGCATGCTCGAAGCAGTCGTACTGAGTGTATTTAACTAAGAGAGTTGTAGGGTGAGAGAAATTTTTAATTAACTATGAAAGCATTAAATAATAATTAACACATATTAATCTATTTTTTATGCTGCAAGGTTTATCATAAAGTTCATCTTTATTGTCGCACACAAAGTGTGCTCAAGTACACAATGCTCAAATAAAGATCCGTTCACTCTATGACATCTACTATGGGCACGCAGAAATAATTCTAACTCTGGAGGGAAGAAATGTCAAGAGTTTGGCTAAGGGACTAACTTTCTAATTCTGGAAACCAAGGGCATTGCCTCTTATTTATAGGAAGGGAGGAAGGCCATGATGTCGAGTATCTGACATCACATGGTTGATACGATATCGCATGCGTGATATCGTGGAATCAATATCACAGATGCGATATCATGGTTCATCATACCCCCATGATTGAATGAAAACTCATTCTTAAGTTCCTTATAAAATATTGGGAAAGTATGGGATTATTGACTGAATGACCATTGATGGTGGAATGGGGTGACAGACTCAATGTGCCCGGTGAACGGATCAACAATACAATACATGACAGCATTAGTGTTCATGACCACAAAAGTGAACACTGTACATAAATGACATCCAGCCTTATTTGGCAGCTGGAAGAGAAGGAAGGAGAGAGAGAGAAAATAAGATGTTATGTTGTCGACGCTAGGATTGTGCCTTCTATTGTTTATTCATAGCCACGCCACCAATCTTGCTCCTTTCGTAAGCATTCCAGTTCTGGTCCATCCTGAGTGTTTCCTCTAGGCCCAGTCCATTATTGTATGATCACCATCTGCACACACAACATAGTCACAAATGAGCGAGGGTAGATAAATCACAATGCAGTTGATATCTTGCCTCGATGTAAAGTTCATTGGCTAAGTTGTGGTTATGGCAGATACTAACTCTGGAGTTTTAACACTAGTGACTACCTAAGGTGTAGGGGTTAGGAAAAATTGAAAAATTTGTGCCAGAGCCTCCATTACGAAGAGCGAACCTCTGGTAGCAATAGGATGGAAAAAGACAGGGAATAAGAAAGATGAAGAAAAAGTAACAACGACAATGCCAATAAAATGGATGTTATGGATGGGGATGAAACAAAAAACTGTTGATTGTAGGAAATGTTTAAGGGAAAGAATTTAACAAATGCATCCAAAAAGGAATGTCAATGGGTCCTCCCCAAAGTAGGCTCATACCTTTAGTTCCCTGATAGACCCACAACCCAAAGAGTCCATAGACTCTAGGAATGTCAATTGGAAGCAAGAGTTAAAAACTTACCCACAAGAAATTACTAGGGGAAAAAAACGATGCATCAACCAAAGTACAGACTAATGATAAGACCGGCAATGAGGTGAAAATGGAAAAGAAATATGGAGAGGAGAGGATGGAATGGAAACCCAAGAACAAGATTATGTAAAGTCCCTTGTGTGTTTTATGGTTAATGTAACTAGGTAGAACTCATTCCAAATCTAGGCTCAACAAGCCACATTCAGTGACCTCGCATCAACACATTTGACCAACCTATCCTCTTGAAGCAACAAGAATGCCTCTGCAAAAAGCCACCACCATTCCGAGGAGAGCAAGATGGAGAACCAGGAAGGGAGGAAGTGTCTTAGTTAAAGGGAACCTTTAGTCATGGGCAACATGTCTTTCCAGTGCCATAACCAATGCATGTAGCCCAAGTTCATTATTGTGTCTAAGGGGTGTGCTTTGAATTCTCACTATTTTTTTTTCTTTTTCTTTTTTCTTTCCATGAGAACCACACCATGCAAAGACTTATTTTTATGTGCTCAACTTCTGGTGAATTGATGAATGGTTAGAATGGCAGAAAATTGAAGAAAAAAGCATCTAAGAACTCAAGAGAATAGCTAGCACAAATGCATTGAATCCCCTTGAAGTCACACCCTTTTCATCCTTTGAGTCCTTCCTTAGTTTGAGAAATACCTAGCCACCAATTTTTTAATAGTTTTTATTAAAGAAAGGGACTATATAGTTCCAAGCCAAGGGAGACCATAGGATTTTATGGATGCATGAATGACGTGGACTCATTGCGTGTTTGATCAATAGAACCATACCTTAATATCAACATCATACTTTAAAGGTAAAATCTAAACATTAACAATCAATATGATGTTATTCATGCCACCATCATGAATACTTATTGGGTGACGAACAAAATAGAGTAATCACACAAAGTAATGGTAAAAATATGAATGATGCTGTAAAAAACATCAAGAAAGTTGAAAGATATGTGCAAAACAAAAACATGTAAAACAAAAAATGTACAAAGGACTAAGGGCCTTCAATGGTTAGCAGAGGTGGCCATCTCCCCCATGACTGAGTTGGGAGGAGATTTGAAATAATGAGCAAGGTTGTCCACCTATACAGGTAGCATGTTCTAGTTGTCCTAAACTCATGGAAATGATTTTTTTGTTGCATGTTGACTAACAGTCTCTTATTTGGGCTCTTAGGTTTATATATGGTCATGCCCCCTAAAGGAATAGTTGCATAGATAATGTAAGGTCCTTCCCACAATGTTTGAAATTTGGTACATTGTGACATATGTGTGGGGTTCTAATAAAGAACCTTATCTCCTGGCTGATACTTAACTTTCCTAATTTTTAGGTCATGACATTGTTTAGTAAATGCCTTGTGCAACTCAGTAGATGACAGGGCAACTAGTCGATTATCAGCTAGCAAGTTAAGAGTCATCAACCTTTGTTTTTGTGGTAGATCGAGGTCAAGGTTGAGGTCATATGTCGTGGCTAGTATATGGAGCTCAGTTTGGATAGGGAGCATTGGAAGTTTTCCATACACTAACTTGTAGGGAGAGTAGCCTATAGGGAGTTTCCATGTGGAGCGGTATGCCCAAAGAGCATCATTCAGTTTAGTACTCCAATCTCACCTATACTTGCTAATGGTTCTGGTTAGTATCTTAGTAATCTCCCTGTTGGTGACCTCGGCTTGATCATTTTCTTAAGGGTGATATGGTGTAGTCAATTTATGCTCAACCCCTAAGCATTGCATTAACTTCCAAAAAGTTGCACCTGTGAAGTGTGTTCCATTGTTTGAGATAAGTGCATGCGGCACACCAAACCTATTGACGACTTATTGTTGAAAAAATCATCCAACTATAGATGATGTGCAATCTTTAACAACAACTGCTTCAACCCATTTTGTTAAGTAGTCTACAGTAACTATGATGTATGCTTTTCCATTGGACATTGGTGTAATGGGCCCCATGAAATTGATTCTCCAAATGTCGAAGGGTTCTAATGGTTGAATCCATTGTTGCAAACCCTCCATTCTAACAGTCATTACCCCATCACGCTGACAACACTTACAAGATTGGACAAATAGATGGGTGTCTCAGAACAAGGTAGGCCAATAATACCCTGCAAGCAAGATCTTACTAGTTGTTCATCTCCTAGCATAGTGATCTCCACAAGGTCCCTCATGAGCATCTTAGAGAACTCTCAGTTGATCTCTATCGGGAACACACCATCAAGACATACTTTGTAAAGTTTTCCATTGATCTCCATAAAGTACTTGGCTCTGTGAAGAAACTGTTGTTTCTTCTTAAGGTTTAACTCTTGTGGTGTTTGTCGAGTAAGTATATAGGTAAGAATGCTACTGTACTAGTTTGTCTCCATGGGTGATTGGTTATTCACTACACCAGCAAAGAGGAACTTATTATGGAAGTGATCGAAAATGGAATACTCATCCTCTTTACTATCCCAGCACAACCAAGATAAATGATCGACAACTACGTTCTCGGTGCCTTTACAATCAATCATTGTTAGATCGAACTCTTCTAGGATTACCAACCATCGTATAATATGGGGGCCTACCATTGGCTTATTCATGAGGAACTGAATTGCACTATGATCTTTGTGTATGAATACTTTGTACCCCAATACATAGTGTCTAAATTTTTCTAGTGCAAACACTATAGCCATTAATTCTTTTTCTGTAGTAGTGTAATTAAGTTGTGCACCAGCTATACCTCTACTTGCATAATGGATGTAATAAGGATGTTTCTAGTCATCTAACTATGTAAGTAAGGCTCCTTATGCATAGTTGGATGCATCAGTCATGACATCGAACAGTTTGGACCAGTCAAGAGCTTGTAGAATGGGTGTTTCTACCAGCTTCTGTTTCAGGGTTTGGAAAGCTAGTTCACATTCCCTAGTCCACTCGAAGGGTACATCCTTTTTCATTCACTCTACCAATGGTTTGGCAACCTTCGAAAAGTTCTCTATGAAGCTCCTATAGTAGCCAATGTGTCCAAGGAATGACCGAATTTCTTTGACAATTTTTGGTTGATGAGTGATTCCTTGGATGACTTTGATTTTCTTAGGGTCTACCTCTATCCCTACATGTGAAATTTTATGCCCAAGTACTATGTCTTCTTAGACCATTAAATGGCTTTTCTACTAGTTGAGCCTTAGATTAGTTTCTACACATCTTTTAGCACTTGTTCTAACCAATCTAAGGCTTGATCAAAACTTACTCCATAAGTGGAGAAGTCATCCATAAAGACTTCCATACCATTTCCTATCTACTACTAGAATATGCTTAGAACTAAGCATTGAAATGTTGCAAGGGCATTGCACAACCCAAACAACATTTTCTTATATGCAAATGTTCCCCAAGGACTGGTGAACGTGGTTTTGGCTTGGTCTTCTGGGGCTATTTGTATTTGGTTGTATATGATATAGCCATCCAGAAAATTATAATAGTGATGCCCTATAATTATGTCTAAGACTTGGTCAACAAATAGCAATAGAAAGTGATCCTTGAATGTTGCCATGTTTAGCAGCCTAAACTCTATGCACATCCTCCATTTTCCTTCCTTTTTAGGCATGATTACCAAGGGGCTAACCCATTCACTACCAGCAATGGGGTATATCAACCTAGCCTTTGGAAGCTGCTCGATTTCTTCTTTTACTACTTGCTTCAACTTTGGGTTCAATCGTCTCTGTGGTTGTTTTCAAGGCTTCATGGAGGAGTCAGTGTAAATCCTATGCTAGCATAGTTAATTTTGGATATGACCAGGTGAAGGCTTTTGACCACTTATTTGTTACCTTGAGCAGACTTTCTTTTTGTTGCGGGGCAAGTCTTGCATTGATGATTACCGATTTTTCATTCTTAAGGAACGTGTACTCCATACTGGTGGGCAATGGTTTTAGCTCTAAGGGCTCTTGTTTAAATTTCTTAGGAATTTCCAACTTCCCCTAGTTGATGTTTTCTAAGTTAGGACTGGGAAGTTGGCTGTGGAATTGCTCTAATGTGTCTATGTTATCTATGTAAGCGCAATTCAAACCCTTAGTTAGTTCCATGCATATAAGTGAGCTACTTTCTTGATCAGTAATCAGCCACTAGGTGTCTTCTTGTCATGTGGATGCTGCATATAGACACCTTTGTATGTCGATCGTTTATGCACACTGATTGCATGCAAGCAATGTTAAACTTTGCACAACCCATGATCTCTACACACAATTACACCTTGTGTCACTATATGCAATGCATGGAACCTTCTTCCTCTCAATCTTTTCCAAAGTGTTTTTCCTAGATATTTCTAAGGAAAGATCGTGGTTTCCTAGGCATGCATCAATAGTTCTTAGCCATGCCCTTCCCATTATGATTGAGAAGTTCCCCTTACTGTTATTCACTTGGATCACCAGGAAGTCAACTGGATATGACCACCCACAAACAGTGGTAATAATGTCATCCACTAATCCCAAGGGAACAGTGATGGACTAGTCGGGTAACTCTAAACAAACATTACTCTTTTTTAATGGGGTCAGGTTCCAGGCTTTATACATTTCTTGGAATATTAGGTTGACACCGGAACCTGAATCCAAAGAGCTTTGCATGCCTCATTCTCAGTGATTTATAGATATATTAAGGGACTCCCAGGATCAGAGAATTTCCTGAGAAGGTGGCCGACTTTGATCCAATCAGTAACAGCATGTGTTAACATGACCGTATGCGTTGCATGTGGTGTTAAGTTCGAAAGGGGTTGTCAAGCTTTAGTTGATACAGAGGTGTCTAAAGACTTAACCAATTGGGGTTGCAAAGGCTTAGTTGGACTATTGGTTCTAAAGAAAGATCTCTTCTTCACATGGTTGTTAGAACCAACAATAGGTTAAGGATTCATAGCCCTGGTGGCATTACATTGCTGTGGCTGAGTGAGGAGTTCACCTTACATTGCTAGAGCAAGTGGTAATGGAGCTATTAATGGGAGAGATGCAGTCAGATTGGAAGGATGGTACCCTTGTTGAATGTCACCCCTAGGAGAGGGGGTCCTATAGTATTCACGGGCTTGATAGTGATGTTGGGGAGTAACGTGACCAACAAAGTCATGTGGAGAGATTGGATGCTGCACGTAATATCCATATGGATCAAGTTGCGAGTAAGGATATTGTTGCCTTGGTGGTGGCATTTCCCATGATTGTGGGTGTTACCACTGTTGATGTTGCTCAATTGGTTGTGGTGGAGTTCCACTTGGATAATACATTACAGGTTGGTGGAACTACCTTAGATTACCTTGGGAATAAGGTAACCATTGGGATGTTTGTCGTTTGTTTAAACGTGGATTAAGTGCATACACCCCAAACTCCTGTAGATGTGAGATCACAGGGCAACATCCCTTAGGATGGTCGTATTGACATATCTCACATCCACTATCATCATTTGTATTTGAGTCCACAACCTCTTCAATAATAGAAACTTTACCCTTACCCTTGTTACGTGCATTTTCTGCTTCTCTGGTTTTTCTTTTTTCATGATCACTACCTCACTCTCTAGACTCCTCTACTACTTTGAGAATAGTTTGAAACCTACTATCCAGGGAGTTCCACATTTGATCTACCTTTGGCAATACTTCTGATGCTAACTTTTGGATAGTAAAGGTTTTCCTCTTCACCATCTCTTTGAGTGGTGACTCTTCCTCATCCTCACAAAATCTTACTCCCTTTTTTTGGAGGGAATGATCTCAGTTATATTCTTCTACACTTTCTCTTTTTTGTAGCTCACTCTCTTCCTTAGCAACCTTCTTCAGTAGTCTGTGAATTTGATGGGACCTAAGCTCAGATAACCTTTCCTTGGGCATAAGTCTCAAGGGTTCTTCTCGTTTCATGCCTAAGCCCATCTACAAGATGGCATAGTTGATCCCGCTGCAAATAAGCATGGCCAGGACAATGATGTAGTAGTGCATAATAGCAGCCCATGGCAGCATCCAAGGGTTCATGACTTCCTTGTTTCCATCCTTGGATTTTCTTTCACAGGTTAGACACCCGGGAGGACGTTTGGTACTTATCATTGAACAGTTCTAACATAGTACTCCACCTACAAATGGATTCCAGTTCTAAGAACCGGTACCTCCTTTCAACTTCTTTTATTAGTGTCTGTGGGAACAACTTAAGTTTTTTCCACTTGTTTTCTATGTTTTGCAAGGCACACGCATCATGAGATGCTTGTAAGTGATTTTGAGGATCAGCATTATATCCCCCTTCAAATCATGGGATGTTATTCATGTCTAACCTCTTAATCCTACTATCTTTTTGGTGCCTTGTTGAAACTCTCATGGCCTTAGTTATATCTAGCATGCTTTGCATAACAAGTAGGGGTTCATCATGATCATCTCATTCATAGCATCTATGGTGCCTACGTGGTTCCCTACTCTTCCTTCTTCTATGGTGTGATTCCCTGGAGTGCCCTCGTCCTCTGTCTTGGTTGTCTCATCTGTGACTTTCACTTTGTTTGCCCTTATTCTCACAATCTATTTCTCTATGGCTACGTCTAGACACAGAAGGAGAGGATGAAGGTAAAGAATAAGGAGAACCACCATCATGACAGTGCCTACTACCTTCTCTTCGGTGGTCTCTGCCTCGATCGCGATTACGATCAGAATGCCCACCTTTGTCATGTATCTTTGTTCCCTTTTCAGACACTTTGTATCCATTGGTATCATCTCCTGGGTTATGAATAGTAGAATGGAGGTTCTAATACAGAACCCCTTGGCCTATGTCAAGGGGAGGAACATCATTATATGGGTGACTACCTGAGGCAGGTTCATCACCCTCAATTTCACTTAAAACATGGGGGGCATCCTTAGACCATTTTCCCTTCAAGGACTTATGGTATCTCTCCTCTTGCAAATCCCTTTGATGTTGTGCTTCTGTGGGACGATAGTCTCTCGAATCATAGTCCTACACAATGTCATCTGTGTGTAAGTGTTTCATGCCTATTCGTGTGAGAGCACAAAGAAGCATACTTGGGACTGAATAGTCGGAAGGTAATACTATGTTAACTTCCAAGTCACACCAACGTAGTTGTCCATCTTGGTGGAGAACAAAGGTGAAGTCGAGTACATATTCATCGGGATGAATATATACCACGCGAAACTATTGAGGAACTAGAAAATCAACATCATGTGTATCCTGCCGCTGATTACTTCTTGTGTTAGTCCTAGGTGATGAAGTGCTTTTGTGAGAAGAAGAAGACATCTTGTCTTGTTCAGTGTGTAATGTGCTATTATCTTTTTCTTAATCAACCCTAAGGGTTCATTCCAATGGTGTGAATGATTTCCTAAGTTCTACTTAGCACACAAACAACTAAGTCCCCAGCAATGGCACCAATGATGAGCAGCGAGGTACCCCTACGCTCAACCATATGAATACGAGCATTTCACGCACAATCCGGTCGAATTCCAAAGACTAAGTGCCTATGCGCCTTTGTGGAATGATAACGGGTTGGTTAATCATTGTCTTCCCAAACTTACTTGTATGTCATGGTTGTATGATTAAGTAAGCTTGAGGCATATGATTTTTATAGTTTTTATGTGTTTTATATCCTACACTAGTAAGGAGGGGAAGAGAGATAAATAAGTAACTAATCTAATTTAACTACTCATTAACTAAGTTCTAATTACTCCTAACACCAGTATCCATTCCCACTTGCTGTACACATCCTAAACTAGTGCAACACTATTGGGATTACCAAACACTAATCGTTACTGGGTTACCAAGCACTACACGCATGCTCAAAGAGGTCGTACTAAGTGTATTTAACTAAGAGAGTTTTAGGGTGAGAGAAATCATTAATTAACTATGAAAGCATTAAATAATAATTAACACTAATTAATCTATTCTGTATGCTACAAGGTTTATCATAAAGTTCATCTTTATTGCCGTACACAAAGTGTGCTTAGGTACACAATGCTCAAATAAAGATCCGTTCACTCTATGACTCCTACTACAGGCACGCAGAAATAATTCTAACTCTGGAGGGAAGAAATGGCAAGACTTTGGCTAAGGGACTAACTCTCTAATGCTAGAAACCAAGGGCGCCACCTCTTATTTATAGGCAAGGAGGCAGGCCGCGATATCGGGTATCCGACATCGCATGGTTGATACGATATCGTGGACGCGATATTGTGGATGTGATATCATAGTTCATCACTTGGAAATGGTGCTAATGATGAGCAATTAAGTACATCCTACATCTAATCATATGATCCATAAGTATTGCAAGTGATCATTTCATAATCCATGAATGGTTACTATTAAAAACATTTAGAAAGTTATTTAGTGAATCAATGATCATTGTCTTTCCACTTGAACTATGCATGACTCTAATGTATATGGTTTAGACCATAATTATGTGCATAATTATGATGTTGTGTGGCATTAAACAAGCTAAAGTAAAATTATAGAAATTAATTATTTAATCTAATGAATAATGAAATAAATCGTAATCTAGCCTAAGGGTGATGGACATCCATTTCTAATTTGTCATACACATCATAGATTAGTGTAGCCACCATAGGAGATTACGAAGCAATATGCTACTGAGCGTACTAACAAATATGACTACTAGGTTATCAAAAAATTACATGTTACATTCTAAACAAGTTGTGTGTATTTCACCAAGTCACTATCATGCATGGAAATGTAAACCATTAAGCTAAGTACATTGAAATATAAGGAACATAGAAAACTAAATGCTTTGAAAAGTAATATTTATTCTAAGTCATAATGCTACAATGAATAAGAAATAATCTCAAGATTATTGTTATCTTGTAATGTGTCTAGGTATAAGCCACTTGAATAAGATAGACAACTAGTTTGAATCCAAACTATGGGCACTCACTGACTACTACTAAAATTGTGAAATAAAATTGACAAAGGCTAGCTACAATTATAACTAAAAGATGCATTCAATGTGATAGGTAGGCAATATTTAGAGCCAAAGCCATCCTTGGATACATTGCATTAGAACCTACAATATCTTATATATGATATCCTACTTGAAAAATTTATTATTTATCAATATGAAGTCTAGTACTATAAGCACATTACTTCTTACATCATAAATAAGCTTAATACCAATAACATCCATTGATGTTTATAACTCCTACACATTATGAGAATGACTCCACTAGTCTTGACACATGGCATAAAAAGAATAAATGAGAAAAACATAAGTTTATACACCTTAGAACATGCATATATATGCACCAAACATGGAACTAAACCACATGACTTCATAACTTCTAACTAACATACCATGGACTAAGTAACATGAAGATTATAAATTGCTATATCTATGTTATTTTATGGTTTTTTTAACCTTTATCATTGGCTTGTGAGCCATTTACATGTTTTACAAAATTAGGCTAAAGTAACCTTTGACAAATTTAATTAAAAAAATAATAAAAATAAAATTTAAACATTTCCAAAAATACTAGAAGCATTGGCAATGATGGAACAAGTTGAAGAGGCTAATTAGGTGGATTTTTTTAAGGATGAGAAGTGTAAAAATAATATTCATATTATGGGGTATTAGGTTGATGATATTTGGAAGGATAATAATAATGAGTTGTATGGGTAGCAGGACTAGTGGAAGTAACACATTTTGGTAAATAATAGCCATAAGAATCCATCTAGTGATAAGGATATTATTTTCTAAATGGTGGCATCCCCCATGACTATGGATTTGGATACTACAATTGATATTGCTCTTGAAGTTGCAATAATGACTTATTTGAATAGTACTATGGTTAATTGGACCTCTTGTAATTACCTTGTGGATATAGCAACCTTTTTAGCATCTACGTTTTTATGAGCTTTGGATTAAGGGCATAGTTGCGTGACTCCTGCATTAAGGTAATCATCTAGAACATGACTGGGAAAATCCCTTTTGGATGTTTATATTAATAGACTTTGTAGTCATCATTCCTATTTGAATCAAAATTAGAAACCTTCTTAACCACACCCACTTTTTCTTTCTACTTATAGAAATCCTTTTTCTTTTTATTTTCTTCTTTCTACTTTACTAGTACTACTTTTACCTCTTTACATTCCAACATGATATTAATGTGTTTGTAATTTTTTCAATAGCCACATCTTACATTTTATTGATCTTAACAACAATTGCAAATTAATATTTGTATTTGGAAAACCCTTTTATTGAATCATCCCTTATAATGAGTCATATTAAATATCACATGTTCTAACTTCTTTTTTCTTATGGACGAGTCCTTGTTATATTCTTCTGCATTCTATGGAGTCCTTAATTTTTCTTCTTTTTTGGCCACTTAATCAATTACATTTTTCACTCAATGAACATTTAATTATGAGTCTTCCTTGAACATAGACTCTAAAAATTTCATGAGTCTTATTCTATAGCCAACTGACAATGTGGCAAATTGGCTCCTTCTAGGAGAAGTCATGGTCTAGGCATCAGTGAAACAATGAGTAATAGCTATTCAAGATTGCATATTAGTGATTTATGAGTCTCGCACTTCCACCCTTGGATTTATTTCCTTTAACTTCACACTCTTACATATATGTCTAGTATTTCTTATTGAATATCTCTAGCATGGTGCTCTATCTATGGATGAAGTTAGACTCCAATGATCTACACTAACTCTTCACTTAATTGGTCAATGTTCATATAGGAAACACATAATATCTTTTATCTAGATCACATTCTTGGTAGCTAAGAATTGTTCATCCTCATTATTAGGCATGGTAATTTTTATATTTGAATCATGCTTATCTTTCTAAAGATCATGTTTTGGTTCCCTTTGATCCATTCTCCCTACTATTATTAGCAAATTTCTTTTCATCCTTCTATGTACTTCTTCATAGTCATCAAACAAGGAGGAATCATTAGAGGATGCATGTCAAATTTGCCTTCTCTTGGAATCCATATTGTAACATTCCATTTTTAGATGTCATGAAAAATGTCAAATTTTTGTAACATTCAACATTATGCATAAGGAAAAATAATAGGGAAAATGTAGAAGAAAAATGAAACGAATATTTTATTAATGTGGAATAATGTATATGGGGAATGCTCTGAGAGTTCCTGAGGGTTATCTTCCTTCAACATCTTTCTCTTAGAGACAATCCAGTACTTCCACCATAGTTAGGCCTATAATGAGCTAGAAGGAATTGCCAGTCACCTTTTATCTTGCCAATCACCATCTATCTTGCTTTACTAGCTTTGGAACCCCTTACTAATATGACCTTTAATGCTTAGGTATAAATACCTTAGGTTAGACTCCCAAAGATCACCTTAAGAGACATGCCCATTATTACAATGTGTCCTTTCAAGTCTTAATTACAACTTGTCCTTTC
The DNA here is from genome assembly GCA_015680685.1 of Gnetum montanum. NCBI lineage: Eukaryota > Viridiplantae > Streptophyta > Gnetopsida > Gnetales > Gnetaceae > Gnetum > Gnetum montanum. The sequence goes on from MNCI01001903.1 coordinate 697,052, forward strand.
AAGTCTTATTACAAAAATTACATTTTTTATGAAGAGACACCATCTTTATTATGGAATGGTACCATTTTAGAATGAAGATGTGACAATCTACCCTCCTTAGGTTTTGTTCATCCTTGAACAAGTTTACATTAATGATCTTTCTCCAATTCCACTATTCCTTTCATGTTCCAATTATTCAGTAGTTGGGTTTCTCCTTATGAAATCTGGCTAAATATCCTAATGTTCTCCTGCTTATTCTACAAATAAAATATAAGTAAGAAGAACATATGAGAATTATTTTTTTTATCAATACTTATATTCATCTATAGATAATGATGAGAGGTGAATTAAAGATCTACCAACCATGAATCATCAATCCTAACCAAGGTTATAAAAAGGGAAACACATATCTATTTATCCAAGTGAAGGTAGGACAAATCTTTCATCCCTAATTATATTACCTAGAAATATTTTATCTTCCTAATTAAAATATAAATTAAATAATGAAACAAAATAGAAAGGTTATAAATGAAAGTAAGATTAAGATACTCCTTGATCTTGATCAATCTTGAGGATCAATGCAAGTAATTATAGTTTCGCCATAAGGAGTATATGGTTAGATGGCCTTGTCCACGATGATAGGGCTTGATCTTGCTTCTTAATTTATTCCTTAGTAATTAACTCTAGCAGCTTGATAACTTAGAAGAATCAGGCATTGTACCAAATATAGCCTAGGATCTTAATGAAGAATGATGTCAAATCATCTTCATTAGTCATGGCTACATAATTGGTGAATTGTGGTTCTTAATGAATTTTATCCATCAACATCATCTTTTTTCTAATTCTAGGGGCTATCTTTTCTACTAAAGGTTCAAAGTAAGTGGAATATACATTGGTCAATGGAATCATATGATGGACTAATAGAAACATCTTTTCCAATTCAAGTTCCTCTTCTTAGAGTTTTTCTACATGTTCATATTTTAAGAATTGATGAACACTACTCTAATTTTTACATTAAAATCTCCATAGAGGATTAATGGCACTAGGTTAAGATCAATATGGGCTAGAAATAACTTATTCTTTAACTTTCCTTTATTTGGTTAATCAAATAAGCTACTTGACAAAGTCTGACATCTAGACATGTTGATTTGGTAATCAAATTTGAACATGGAAGATGTTGTCCTTCACTAGCTAGGAACCTTGTAAGTACATTATATGTTACACCTTTATTTTTGTTCTTGGATTTTCTCCTTGATCATTTCTCTTTATGGGTATCATACACCTTATCGAAACAAGATTTTGATTCTCCATGATGTTCTACTATATGATCTAGTTGTAGGCTAAATTGATGTATATTCTTTTGACCATATTAGTTTACTAACTAATTTCCCGATTGATTGATATGATGGATAAATAACAATTAGCTACATTTCCTACACTCTAAATGACCTTTCTACCCCCCTTAACACATTAACTCTAATAGTCTAGTAATGATACACTAAGGGTTAGTAACCTAAGACTATCAATTTGCAAAGGCTAAGCACCTAATCTAAAGGCCTAAGATGGCCTAAGAGCTTAGATTTGTTAGTCCCAATAATTAAATTATTAGGCATGGTTATTCTAACTCAGTTATGATCTCTTAAGGCATGATTTAAGATATCACCTTATTATCATGTATTTAGATAATCAATATAACCTTACAATTATTTTTAAAAGGACAAAAAATATTATAAATAACTATTCATATGTTAGAAATGGATATCAAACACCTGAGTATGCTAAATTGAGCTTCTAATGATCTTGAGGCATAGTTTAGGGGAAATGAGTAAACAATAATTTTCAGAGCTCCATGAGATAGATTTGACTTTGCCATTCTATTTGAAAGGTCAAATCCTACTATAAATGACTCTTCATTTATGGAAAAAAGATGTCAAAACTGAAATTTATTGCTTCCAAATTTCAAAAGTTTGGGCATGAAATTTGAGACTTCTTGAGAGCTCCTCTAGAGGTTACTCATCCCAGTACTACTCCATGGCATGCATCCTTAATTATGAATTTTCATATCAATAACTACCAACCTCTTAATTCATCTCATTAGTCAATTTTTATTGCATTTTGAAATTTAAATTTATTCCCACCCACCAAAATGTCAAATTCAAATTTTTCTATCACCTAATGAATTTTAGATTTTTCTATCAATTAACAAACTTTTTAGAATTTCCATCAACTAATGGAAAAATTCTAAATGCTGAATGATGCTAATGATGGTCAAGATCATTGAAGCATATAGTATCTAATGATGCTGACAATGGCTAATATCACTGAAGGAGGTACTATCTAACAATGATAATGGTGGCCAAGATCACCAAAAGAGGTAGTATTCAACAGTGCTCACAATGGCCAGGATCACAAAAGGAGGTAGGATCCTGTAGTGCTACCAAGGCTCATGATCACTGTAGGTCCAAGAATTTTGGTAGGTAGAGTAGTAGGTGCAAACAACAATGGTGATAGGGCACAAACAGCAATGCATGGCAAGTAGTGGTAGAGGGAATCAATGGTGGTGAAAGTAGGTGACAACTATGATAGTGATGATGGACAAGGATTTTTGGTTTGCATGGCAATAGGTAGAGTCATAGGAACAATGACAGCAGGCAGGTAAAGTAAAGGTGCAACAAGTAGCAAAGCACAAAGACACCAGCAGAGATGATAGAGAATAATCAAGAAAAGGCTCATGTGGCCTACCACAGTGTTGTAGCTACACCATGGCAACAAAGCCTTACCGTGGTCTGGCCCTGCCCTAGTTAGGCCACATAACAATGCTGCTATGCCTTGTAGCCTTGCTGCAATGTAGCATGATCTAGCCTTGCTATGGCTAGGCCACACAGTAACATGGTTAAATGGCTACGCAACTTTATTGACCATGATGTAGCTAGGTCCTAATGATAATTATATATATATATATATATATAGAAAACTAAGTAATATGGCTTACTGGTTAGTCAGTTAACATTTAAGAATTAGAGTTTAAGGATTGGAAGGTTATGGGTTCAACTTGAAGCCCCAAATTTTTAACATTAATATTTTTATTTTACTTTTTATTATAATTTTAATTAACCCATCCTAGGCAATAGCCATGGTTGTTAGCCAAGTGATGGATAAGAGTTCAGTTTACCTAAGGGGAGGTTCTAGGTTTAATTCCTATCCCTAAAATTTTGATTCTTTTTATTTTTACTTAATTAATTAATATATATTTTTAAAACACACATAATGAGAAACTTCTAATGGTGATATCCCCCAAACCATATGATTGATCGAGGTGAAATTTGTACCATTAGAATTATCTCAATGAGTACTATGTGTTGAGCATAGTCTCAAGGTTCAAAAAATAATTTAAATTTTCAATATTTGAAAGGACCAAAATAGCCTATGTTTCCTAATTAGCATTAGTAAGCTGACTTATGGATGACATGTGAACTTCTAAGTGAGTTAAACTCAATTATAAATTATATACCAACTCTTGAACAAAAATGTAACACATATACCTTTAAAATTTCACAAGTGTGATGTAGGCCTATCCTCTCGCATCATGGTTATACCCTAATAAGGTACTAAGGAGCAAACTAAACAACATTATCCATCAAGTATTGGTTTCCTTATGGGTCTCATGATAATAACTCTTACTAGCTAAATAGGGATGAGACCATCTTATGGGTAGGTTGACTTCCTTAAACTTACCAATGTATGACTCTTAAATAAGGATGAGTAATATTAAGTTATAGTGGTTATGTATTTAAGAACAATAATTTTCAAGCAATACAAGGTTGAATCAGGCTATAGTTACTAGCCTCATTGAAGGAACTTAATCAATTAAAATTTTAACAATATTATCAATGAGTAAGAGCTACCTAGACTGATGCATCCTTGTCTTACCAACATCTCTTGTAGTTGATGTACTTTGTTGAAGCATAATAAGATCTTTCGAGCACTCATATTGATGAAATTCATTACGAAGAAATCTTATTGTTTGGTGGGGTCCATCTTGCACATGATGTGCATTTGTGGTTCTCTTACAAATATGTGGTTTGGACTTAGTTATCCAAGAAAATCACTAGAAGAGTATCTTCTAGCTTACATGGATCATCTTGGATGTAAGGCGCATCTAGTAATGGTCTATGACTCTCCTTGGATCATGGCTTCATCGTTTTTCATTAAATTTTAACTGGCCCTTGGTTTTGATTAGTTCTTGGGTTGTAGTTTGCTCTGATACTAAATGTAAGATCCCATTTCTAGATATCATAGCAAATGTCAAATATTCATAACATTTGACATTATGCATAAAGAAAATGACAAATAAAATGCATAAGAAAAATGAAAAGAATGTTTTGATAATGTATAATAATGTATCCAGGTCATGCTCTGGGGGATTATCTTCCTTCAAAATATACCCTTTAGAGGCAATCCAACACTACCACCATGGTTAGGCCTATAACTGGCAAGAAGGAATTGCTAGTCACCTTCTTATCTTGCTTTACCCAACATCTATCACTCACCTTTGCCAACTCTACAACTCCCTACTAATCCAACTTCTAATGCCTAGGTATAAAAATCTTAGGTCAAATCCCCAAAGGTCACCTTAAGAGACATGTTTATTATTATAATGTGCCTTTTTGAGTCTTAATTATAAATTTTCCTTTGAGATCTTATTATAATAATTACAAAATTTGTTATGAAGACACATCATCTTTGTTATGGAACAACAACATTTGGTAATGGGGACATGACAAATGTTCATCAATACTTCCTCTACTATAGGTCCTTAGCCTATGAGGCTTCGTAGGATCATGACTCCTCTCCATGTTTGATGGGTTTACTTCAAAAGAAGAGCACATGGTGATATCATGTAGATCATCTTTAGTAAGATAGAACAAGGTTTTGAAGGGATCACTTGAGGTAGATTTATCATGATGGATCCTCTCTTATCTACGTGGCCTATTATTTGCATCTTCCCCTTGTTATGAACCTACCTCAAATGAAAAGTTGTGCTTATCCTTTCTATGATAACATTATAAGTTTAATTTCCTATATACATTGTTTTGGATAGGATCGGGCAAGTAGGACTTGACAATTTTCTTATCCATATGGTGGCCTTCTATTATGTATCTCATCCTAGTCCTTATCAATGCTACTTGAAGAATGGAAAAAGCTAACCTATCCAAATGCATAACAACATTATCATATGCATTTTTCCATTGGAGTTACTTATCTTATTAAACAAGAGATGTATGGTCAAAGTAAAATAGATCATCGTAAGCAAATGCAATTTGAACATGTTATGACAATTTTCAAAGTTCATGCATGTTGAGTTGGGTTCATTCCTTATTCTTGACTAGAGGTGATCTCTCTAACCTATGAGAGGTAACCTATTTAACAATTAGATAAGTGTGTTTCTTTTATCAATATACAAATAATATCATAAAGATAAATTGTTATTGGCTATTGCAAAAATTGTATATAATTGTAATGACTACTAGATATTGAATTCCTTTCCTAGCAATGAAGCTAAATAATGAGGAATGAATATGTCTCATGCATATGTACAAAGTAGACTTTGTTATATTCTGTAGAAGGGATAGGTTATATCTTAGAGTAGATCGTAAATTATTAATTTCCAAGTTATGTTTGTAGTGGGTTCACAATGGATGGCTAAACATAACTAAAACATATGATTGATGATGTTGTAGAGCCTATTTTACTAAGAATAGAAATAATAATAAGCTATGCTAAGTACAAGTCCAAGTGAAAGTAAAATCCTAGATCGATCAGTATCAACTTTGTTGAACTGTTGTCATGCTCCTAAATTCATGTATCAATTGGGAAATCAAATTATAAGGGTCATAGGTTCAATTCTACTAGGTAGCATTGAGTTATAAATTTAAAGAAAAATTTTCTGTAAAAAGAATTTTAAAACTATTTCAATAAATCCAAGGGGCCTTAGTCAATGTAAGTGAAAAATTGTAGTTTCAATTTCATTGATCTACTACGAGGTGAACCAAGTTGATTAATTACTAGGAAACTAAGTTAACTATTGATGAACCGTATTTTACTTGACTCCAATATCGAATACACGATATCTGGTCCAAAGATGCAATGTTAGATATTTGATATTACAAGGTGTGTGTCGGCCTACAAATATAGCACTTGGGCACATGGTTTGGACATAGTTTTTTTCATAGCATAGCAAAGCTCTTACAGTTCCTTTCCTCGAGAGTTAGAATATTTTCTAAAGTGCCCGTAGCAAGAGTCATTGAGTGAACGAATCTTTATTCAAGCATTTTTGTACCTGAGCACGAGAGTGTATGCAGTAATAAAGATGAGCTTTCTAATCAAACCTTGCAGCACCTTGGCTACCAAGTAATTAAGCCAAAGTAAGCTAGCTAGATTAAATAGCAATTAATTACGCACATAAGGATAACCGCTTCAAGCATGCACATGATACTTGGTAATCCCAACAACGCTTAATGTTTGATAACCCAGTAGCATTATATGTGTTTAGGATGTGCACAGAAAGTGGGATTGGATACTTAATGTTAGGATAGTTAGTTATTAATTAGCAATTATATTAGTTAACTTGATTCATAAATTGAGTTTCAACTTGTTGTTACTCATAGATGAATAAAATGTAAAATAATAAAAATCATGTGCCTCAATTACAGTTAACCATACAACTAAGCTCCATAAGTGTAGTTGGGAAGACAATGATCGTCATGATTAGATTTCATGTCCTGGAACCAGTGTACTTAAGAACTTAAGATCTATGGAATTTGACTCGATCACACTTGAACACTTGTGATTCCTATGGATGGGCGTAGGCATACCTCACCACTCATCATTGGTGCCATTGCCAAGGATCTTTTATTTGTTATGTGTGCTATCTAGGACTTAGTGAAAAATTATTCAAGATCATTGGAATGAACCCTAAAGTCATATCATACATTAAAATAACTAAAACAATTTTAAGAAGCTCACTGCATTTCTTGTTTTCTAACACAAGATGTCTTCTTCTCACAAGAGTGATTCTCCACCCAAGTCTAACAGAGTAAATTAGCAAGTGCCCCAACAAAACATAGTATATGCTCATCCTAATGAGTATGTACCCAATTTCACCTTCGTCCTACACTAGGACTAACTTCTACAGTGGCACAACATGGAGGGCAACATCGTGTTGTCACCTAATCGATCCATTTGTATGATGCTCCAACATCCTCTTATGCAATTAGGCCTCCAGGGACTTCATGTTGAGTATGTTTTGTAGGATAATGACATCAGGGATTATCATCCCACTAATGCACAACATCTAAGGGATCAACAACTAGAGCAACACTACAAATCTTCAAAGGAAGAGTGGTTTAATAATTCTGCACACTTGATGTATGAAAAAGATGTTGGAGAACCCTTCTTTGGGGGTTTTCCATTTAGAGAGACTCCTCTCTTTGACTTTGGTGAAGGAGGTCAAAACTAGAACTTGTAGTCCACAATCCACAATCCTAGTTCTGGCAAGAAAGGATCTACTAAAAAAGGAGGATCCACGGAGGAGAGTCATGGCAGGGATGCAGACAAGAAACAAGATCATGATCATGTCCATGACCATCAAAGAGAGGGTGGAAAGCACCATGAGGGTGCTAGTCCTCCTTCCTCTTCACCTTCATCATCATATTTCTGTTCTAGCTCTAAACACAACTACAAGGGGCATGATCATGATGGAGGTGATTGATAGGGCCATGATGATCATAGGGACCATTCGGCAAGTCAAGACCTAAGGCATGGGTGTTTAATAGAGGCCCATCACCATGAATGAAGGGGTAGCTGAGGGCTTCATAGGCACCAAAACCATGATCTCGATGAGCCTTTGCTTGCTACTCAAAGGGAGCTAAACATTGTATAGGTAGTGAGAATTCCTACAAGGCATGTAAAGAATAGTCAAGTCAAGAGGCTAGACATGAACAATATCCCTAGGTTTGAAGGAGGATATAAATCAGATTCACATAACCATCTTCAGGCTTTCCATGATGCTTGTGCCTTGCAAAATATAGAAAATGATTAGTAGAAGCTTAATTTGTTTCCCAAGACACTCATTAAAGAAGCAAAAGGCTGTTGCCTATTCTTAGAACCAAAATCCATCAGACGATAAAGTACAATGCTCAAACTATTCAATGATAAACACCAAATGTACTCCTGAGTGTCCAACTTGAGGAGACAGTTCCAAGGATGAAAAAAGAAACACATGAACCCTTGGATGCCACCATGGGCTAAAACTATTCTATATTGCATAGATGTTCTGGCCATGTTATTCTCAATAGGAGCAACTTCACCATATTATAGATGGGCTCCGATCAAAACTAAGGAGAACTCTTGGAGTCTATGCCCATGGGTGATTATCAAAATTAAGAGCCCATCAGATCCAATAGTTGATTGAGTAGGTAGCAAAAAAGGAGAGTTGAGGAAACACAAAATCATAGAAGAATACAACCACAATCCTTTCATTTGCAAGAGGGAGGTTTGATTTTGTGATAATGAAGAGGAATCATCACTTGATGAGATGGTGAATCGAAAGATCCTACCAATTCAAAAATTTACCTCTAAAATTTTAGCTAAGGTAGATCAGTTATGGACTTTATGAATAGCAGATTTCAAGTTGTTCTAAAATTTGTTGAAGAGTCCAAAGAACAAGATAGTGATCGTGATCACAGGAGGCAAAAATAAGTTGAACATGCCAATCAAAAGGGTACGGGCAAGATTGCTATAGTAGAGGAAGTTGTAGAAACTAAATTAGATGATGGTGGTGGATGTGACATCTACCAATATAAACATCCTACGGAGTGTTGCTCCATCATGTCACACTTACAAGAGTCTAGGGTGTATACTCTAAATCCACAACTAGTAAAAAGGAAAATACCTAGAAGATTTCCTTATCCTCAAGGGAATCCTAGGCAATTCCATCAGCAACAACAGTATTATCCAAGTGGAACTCCACTACAACCATACGAGTAGTATTAACAGTGGAAGTAATCATAGTCATGGGCACTACCATCGCCAAGGCAACAATACCCTTACAGAAAACTTAATCCATATGGGTATTAGATTCAGTAACCTCTGTCCCCACATGACTCTTCTAGTCATGTTTCTCCCTTCTAACATCACTACTACCCTCCTGAATATCATCGAACTCATTCTCTACATTCAAGGAGGAATACCACTTTTTATCCTTATCCTCCTCTTATCCCTACATCTGTTCCTTTGTCCTCAACATAGCTATCTCCTACTCCATCTATGTAGGGTGAACTTCTAACCCAACCATAGCAATGCAACGCTACTAGGATCATCAATCTACAACCAATTCATCAACCGAGTGGTTCAGATACTAGATCATGGAAAAGATCCTTTTTTGACCCAATAGTCCACCTAAGCCCTCACATACACATGTGGTTGGCAACCCTCTCTCTCTGCATCTAATTCCTTTGAGTCCCCTTCAAATCAAATGCCTCCCAAAATCCATACTGTTATGCTCACTCATGTTATATTAGATTGGATTTGGGCTAGCAACCATCCTAGAAAATTAATTGATCTTGCAAGTCCTCTTATTTATATGCAGATTACTAGGAAAAAACCATGAAAAGATCTTCTTAATTTAGGTTCCAAGTGAACTTGATTTCTCATGAGATGTATACTACCTAGAACCTACCACCTCTCAAGAATAGCAATATTATATTGGAATTGGCATACCAGTCCATCACTATTCCATTGGGACTAGTGGAAGACATTGTGACCACTATCTGTGGATAGTCTTATCCTACTAATTTCCTAGTAATCAAGGTTGAGGACTGTAAAGTGGACTTCCCAATCATCATGGGAAGGGCATGGCTAAGCTCTATTGATGCAAGAATGGACATCGGAGATCTTTCCTTGGAGATATCTAAGAAAAATGCATTTGAAAAGATTGAGAAGCATAAGTTCCATGCATCATGTATAGTGATATAGTGTGCAATTGCATGCAAAAAATCTAGTCCATTAAATGAACATCCATTTCCACATGCAGGTAGTATGCACCTAAAGTAGATATTCAAAGGTGTTTGTACGTAGTAGCCACAAAATAAGAGGGCACTTAGTGGTTAACTGTTGATCCTGAAAGCAACACAATGTGCATGGAACCTACTGAGAGCCTGACATGCACTTATGTCGTAGGCATAGATGGACTAGAGCAAGTTCATCACCAACTCTCTAATAATGTAAATGATGATACCTATTGGAGAGGATTTAAAATTTCTAAAAATTTTAAGCAAAATCCCCTTGAGTTGCAACTCTACTTGCTAGCATGGAATATGCATTCTTAAAAAATGAGAAGCTAGTAATAATCAATGCAAATCTTACTCCAAAATAGAAATAGATACTATTGAATGTGGTTGAAAAATGGGCAATAGCCTTTGCATGGTCATTTCCTAAACTCACAAGAATTGATCCTAGGATATGCCAGCATCTTATCCACACTAACTCGACTATAAAGCCAAAGAGGCATCCACAGAGGCAATTGAACCCCACATTGAAGTAGATCATCAAAGAGGAAATTGAACAACTCCTCAAGGTGAGGTTTATCTATCCCATTGTGCATAGTGAGTGGGTTAGTCCACTCGTGATTGTGCCAAAGAAAGATGACAAGTGGTGGGTCTGCATCAATTTTTGGTTGTTGAATATGGCAACATTCAATGATCATTTTTCATTGTCATTCATTGATCACGTGTTGGACACCATATCTAGGCATTGTTATTACATTTCTTCTAGATGGTTATAGTGGCTATAACCAAATCCAAATCGTGCCAGAGGATCAAGCCAAAACAACATTCACGAGTCCTTAGGAGACCTTTGCATATCGTAAGATGTCTTTTGGTCTATGTAATGCTCCTGCCACTTTTCAACACCTGGTCTTAAGCATCTTTTAGTAGCAAATCGGTAGCAGAGTGGAAGGCTTTATGAATGAATTCTCCACTTATGATGCTGCATTCGAGCAAGCCTTGGATCATCTTGAGGAAGTACTAAAAAGATGTGTGGAAACAAACCTGCAGCTCAATTGTCAAAAGAGCCATCTCATGGTTCAAGAAGGCATTTTATTGGGGCATAGAATCTCACAAGCAAGAATTGAGGTTGACCCTAAGAAAATAAGAGTTATCCAAGGAGTTACCTATCAACTAGAAACTATAAAAGATGTCTAGTCATTCCTTGGACACACTGGCTACTATTGGTGATCCATAGAGAATTTTTCTAAGATCACAAAACCATTGGTTGAGCTAACAAAGAAAGATGCTCCATTTTTCTGGACCAAGGAATGTGAAAAAGCATTTCAACATCTGAAGTAGAAACTTGTAGAAACTCCAATTCTACAAGTACTTAACTAGTCTAGACCATTTCACGTTATGATGGATGCATCAATTATGCCTTGGGGGCTATGCTTACATAGCTGGATGATAAGAAACATCCATATTACATCCACTACACAAGCCAAAGCATTGTGGATGCACAACTGTACATCTTCTGTTGTTGCTCAATTTGTACAACAAAATGTTGTAAATAGGTTTCGCATGCCACGTGCATTAATTTCTAACAATGGAACCCACTTTACAAGCACTACCTTTCGGAAGCTCATGCAATGATTCGGGGTTGAACATAAACTAACAACACCCTACCACCCCCAAGCCAATGATCAAGCTAAGGTTACAAATAGGAAAATCACAAAGATCCTGACAAGAACTATTAGCAAATATAGAAGAGATTAGAGCACAAAACTTAACAATGCCCTCTAGGCCTACCATTCAACATGGAAAATCTCTATAGGTTATTCTCCCTATGAGCTAGTGTATAGAAAATTACCAACACTTCCTATTCAATCTAAGCTCTGTACACTTTCAACAACCTATGCCCTTGACCTTGACTTAAGTTTAGCACAAAAAAAAATAGATTAATGAATCTCAACTTGCTAGACGAAAATCGATTAGTGGCCCTATCATCTAACAAGTTGCATAAGGCATTTAACAAAAAGCACCATGACCTTATAATTAGGAAAGTCAAATTTCAACAGGGAGATAAGGTTTCCTTTACTAGAACCCCGCACATGTACCTCAATGAACTAAGTTTTAGATGTTGTGGGAAGGACCTTATATCATTTATGAAACTTTCCCTTCTGGGGCCATGTTGATCTACAAACCTGAGAGCCCAAATAAGAAGTAGCTAGTCAACATACAACAAGTCAAACCTTTCCACAAGCCTAAGTAAGCTAATGCAACAAATGCCTCATATGATGGACATCCATGCTTAATTTTTCGGATCTCTTCCTTTCAACTTAGTCATGGGGGAAATGGCCATCCATGCTCACTATATAAGCAGCTCCTTAGTTTTTCATCTTTTTGTTTCACACATTTTTATTTTACACCTTGTTATTTTTACAACTTTTTGTTATACACATTCTTTATCTTACACCTTTTTGTTTTTACATTACTAATTTTTCAACATTTTTGTTTTACAACATCGTTAGTACATTTTATTTTTCTTAAATTCTTTACAATTTCTTGTATATTTTCCTTTATTTTGAATGTCATTTTCTTATTGTATTTTAATAATAACGTGCCTTATTGCCAACTGGGTATAGTGTGGTTTGTTTGATGTGGGCATGTGCTATCTAATTATTTGATTATTGGTGTGTAGTTCTAGCTTTGAATTTTGTTACTAATAACTACGACATGGTTTCTTTGTCATGAAATAAGCAGTGAGTCCACAACATCCACCCATCCACAAACTCTATGGTTTCCCTTGTTTTGGAAGTATGAGGTCCCTTTTTCATTAATAAAACTTTAACAAACTTGTAACCTTGGTAGTTTCCAGACTTATAAAGGATTCAAAGGTTTGAATAGGGTGTGACTTCAAGGGGACTTGGTACTCTTTGTGCCTTTTTAGTTACTTGGGTGCATGTGTGTTTTCATGGATTTCTTACCATTATATGTTGATCAATAACAGGAAGTTGAATAAATCTTTGCATGATGTGGTTCCCATCCAAAAAAATGATGAAAATTCAAAGCACACCCCTTAGACAAAATAAACGGGCTACAAGCATTGGTTATGGAACTAGAAAGACATGTTACCCATGCCTAAAGGTCCCATCTAACTAAGGCCCTCTCTCCTACTTCTCTTTTCTTCTTAAATAAGGAATGATGGTTGTTCTATGGGAGCACTCTTGTGTCTTAAGGGGGTGGACTAGTCTTAGAGTGGCAAAGTGACATCACTGAATGTGGTTGGTTTTGGTCTAGACTAAGGATGAATTTTTATTAGGTTATTTAGCCACAAAAATTCACAAGGGACTTCATGTGATCTTAATCGAGAACTCCATTCCACGCTCTCTCTCTCATCAATCTATGCTCTCCATGTCTCACCTCAGTACCAGTTTCATGTTTTTGTTTGATTTCTTGGTTTGATGTGTTGAAATTCTTAGGTAGTTTCTTCCAGGTTTTTGTACTTAACTTGCCATAACCATTAATCATCCATGGGGTCCACGGACTCCTTGATTTGAAGTTATGCAAGGGTAATAAAGGGCATGTGCTTGCTTTAGGGAGAACCCACTTGCATACCTTTTGGTTGGATTAGACAAGTTCTTTATTCTTAGACATGCTCACAATCAAATCCTTTTACGCACCTCCATTAATGACATCTAATTGTGTGCATGTTCACAACGTTTTTCCATGAAATCCTCTTTTTTATTGTTGTGATTCTTTAATCCTCTTCAAACATTTCATCACGTTTGGACTTTTCAAAATTTAATAATGGACCACTTATCCATTTTACCCTATTTTTCAGTTTTCCCGGTAACACTATTAAAGGAATCAATCCACCATAATCAAAACCTAGCCAAGTGTAACTATCGATGAGACAAGGTACCTTCACCAAGGAAGATGCAACAGCATCATGTGATGAGGACCATTCATGATCGTTGGATCTTCTTCCTCGTCCCTTAGTTGCCTAAGGAGTTGGATGCTAGTTTTGTCTAGGGTGTTCAATTTTATTATCATGAACACCCAATTTTATAAAAGATTGTAAATCCATACACTTGGGGCACTTAGAGTCTGTTTGTTCCATCTGAGTTAGTTTGCATGTTAGTTAATAATCCCATAGCTTCCCAATATTTTGTAAGGAACTTGTTCCTCCTCTTGTTCACTTGAGGATGAGTTTTCATTCAATTGTGGGGGTATGATAAACTATATTTTTCCTGGCTTCAATATCAAAGCCCTAATATTGAATACACAATATCAGGTCCCAAGATGTAATGTCAGATATCTGATATTGTAGGGTATGTGTCATCTTATAAATATAGTGCTTGGGCACACGATTTGGACATAGTTTTTTTCCATAGCATAGCAGAGCTCTTATAGTTTCTTTCCTCCAGAGTTAAATATTTTCCAAAGTGCCTACAATAGGAGTCATTGATTGTACAAATCTTTATTCAAGCACTATTGTACCTGAGCATGGCAATGTGTGCAGTAATAAAGATGAGCTTTCTTATCAAACCTTGTGACACCTTGGCTAACTTAAATATTTTATTCATGCATTTGATGTTTTATGCAATTTCATTTAATGCTACCAAGTAATTAAGCTAAAGTAAGCTAGCTAGATTAAGTAGTAGTTAATTATGCACATAAGTATGACTACTTCAAGCATGCGCATGACGCTTGGTAATCCTAGCAATGCTTAACATTTGATAACCTAGCAGCGTTATATGTGTTCAGGATGTACACATAAAGTGGGATCGGATACTTATTTTAGAATAGTTAGTTATCAATTAGCAATTGGATTAGTTAAATTGGTTCATAAATTGAGTTTCAACTTGTTGTTAATTGTAGATGAATAAAATGTAAAATAATAAAAATTAGGTGCCTCAGTTACACTTAACCATACAACTAAGCTCCACAAGTGTAGTTGGGAAGACAATGATCATCACGATTAGATTTCACGTCCTAGAACTAGTGTCCTTAGGAACTTAAGGTCTACGAAATTCGACCGGATTGCATATGAACGCTTGTGATTCGTATTGTTTGGCGTAGGGGTACCTCATTGCTCATCAACTATGGTTAGTGCTTAATATCTCAACGTACTCTTTTTGCTTTAATAACACAATGAGAAATGTAAATGCAATCATACAAAATTATACTATTAAATTGCATTAAAATAAATTACATAGAATATTAAACTAATCTAAGTCAAAGTGTTGCAATTTGAATGAATCAATCTCATTATTTATTACGGAACATAATGATATCCAAGCATAATAACTTAAATAGTCTTACAACTTACTCAAATATACGTTGCAAGAAGTTGTTGATTGCTATAAATCATGGAATAATACTATAAAACTTTTGGTATAACTAACTAAAATTATGTTTTCCACCCATCACAACTTATGTATTTATAAGCCAAAAGTTGGTTTATGTTTAAGCATATATGTTAATGCATATGCATTAAGTGTTAACGCATCCTATCGAAGAATGGGATTTTCGCATCCATCATACTTTTAGACATAGTTGATGAAGAGTCTCTTAGAGAAAAATGAATCTTATGACATAAACAAAAATGGATATTGAGAATTTCCTAACACCTCTCACTCTTCTATAGCCAACTCTACAACTTATTTATAGTAGTTGTTTAAGGCTTTAAGACATTTCATTTTTACAAGCAACATCTCTTATTCCATTGTTGAGATTATGTCCATGACTTCAATATTGGTTGGTCTTGATCATGTTACTCCCCATTGTATAAGTAAATTTTTCATTCAAATCAAAGTCACAAACATCTCTAAAATAAAGTTAATGTTGAAGTTCCACCAAAACTTGAAGTTGTGTCTTTATTCTTTTTATTTAAAAGTAAAAGAAAATATGCAAGCTTCAATATTAGGAACATTTTTATAAAAAAAACAATAAAAAAAATTGAAACATAAGATGTGTATGGCATTCTCCTTTTATTAATGAGGAAATTTTATGAATATGATGAATGACATTATTACTACATTCTACAAAAGTATTACATTTGTGACATAACTTTAAGGTATCTATCAACTAATTTTAGGTTTGATAATCTTGCCTTGTAACTGGATTTACAATTGAATTAGAGTTGAGAAAAAACAGTGTCAAAAAAACTAAGAAATAGAACAAACTATCGTGCTACACATTCATATTCTGAATATTCTAAGACCATAGATGAGCTAATCAATTTCCCAACTTCGTTGAAAAAGAAAATTGAAATACATGAAAGACATGATATGCATCTAAAACGTAACATGTCATGAATAAGTGGAACTTAACTTAGGCCGAGTACCTTAGTGCAAAATCACAATCTTCAAGACAAAATACTGTCCAGTGCTGTGTCAAATACTTAATTGTGTCAAGTGATGCTATTAGCTGTCTAGTCGTGGTCGTGTGAAAAGAAATACGAAGCTAAGCTAAGCTAAGCTTTGGGAAGCCGCAACCCTAGTGGGAAGAAGTCACGTTTGGAAATGTCATTGGACGAACGGACTGTGGAACAGGGGCCCCAAGTCGAATTTTGTTAACAACTACCAAGTTGTCATCGAGCACCACTTCCATACCGAATTGAGGAGGTGATAACATAGGATTTTAATTCTAATCGATGATAGAAAGGGAAACAAAAAACTGATGAGGAAGCCTTGCACGCAAACAATGTATGGATCCATGATCCATTTCTAGAGTGTGCGGACCTATACGCTGGAGATTCGCGATTCCGGATAAATTTTGATGAACTGTTTGGGTCGGATTCGGGAGCGGGTACAGAAGCGCATTAAATTCGCAATGGGTACGTATTTCATAATTTCCAATGAACTTTTGTCTGGATTTGTACATATACATTGAAATGGTGGCCTCGCCTTGCCTCCTATTGTTCTTGCCTTTTTCGTTCTTGCGATGTCTGCATTTTGCATTAAAATCTTACGGATCTTCTTCTGTTCTGAATCATACCAAAAATTTCATTTCATTGTTAAGTGGCAAGTAAGCAATCAAGATTCATGGCATCGGCATGAGACGGACCACAGAAAAAAGGAAGTACGAATAAATAAACAAACACACGGAAATCACCAAAGGGATACTATGGTAACCGAAGGCCGAAGGGGCAAGTATGGGTCATACGGAAATCAAGTTTTGGACGGGGCGTGCGAGGAAAACATTGCATTTGCATGGATTCGCCTGCCTTTGGGAGCGTCCAAGGTTCCGCCATGACTCACACATTCACGCGTGTTTATTGTTCATTGCTGGTTTTTGCTCTTTTTCTCAAAGAAAAAACAAAACAGGGTCATCGTCATGGGTCATGAGTCATGAACATGACGAACGGATCGATGCTTGTTCAACTATTTTAAAAATCTGTTTGCTTATAAAGCAACGAAGCCCGATCGATGCTTGGTCAACTATTTTAAAAATCTGTTTGCTTATAAAGCAACGAAGCCCAGCAGCACATGGCCAATGATCATATGCAAGCTCATGGTGCTCTGTTTTTCCTTTCCCCTTCATTATGATTAGTGCCGATTTTTCAGCATCTGAAAGGTTTTCGATCATTGTAGGTGAGGTGACTTATGTGCCTAGTTTAGTTAAGTTGTGTCTTCTTATAATGCGGTCATCTTCAATGTGGTCCTCGAGCGCTACTCACAGGTGGTCCTATGGTGCTACTCAGAGGTAGTCCTTAGGGTGCTACTCACAGGTAATTGTTGAACAAAAGTATTAGCAGACGTTAGTTGTTGAACAAAAGTATTAGCAGACGTGATTTGTTATAAATTTGGTTGAGGCCTGAGGCTTAATTTTATTTTTGGAAATATTGGATTGAGTAACAAAAGGGTTTCATTTTATTGCTGTCATTTTTGTTGTTGCAGAAATTATATGTTTGGCCAGATTATGGCTCCTGAGTAAGGAAATGGATTCAATGCCCTCCATACCTTTGCAAATTTTCTTGCTTCAATTTAATTTAATGGTGATATTGCAATCTTTCTGTGCAATTTTTAAGCATTAACAATATTTTGGATTTACATTGTACTTGTTCTATATTTTACAATGTATTTTTATGATATATGAGATTTAATTTTCAAAAAAAAACTAATATATTTAAATTTTCTCTAACACGTCGCTACAAACCCATCCCCACTTTTTCTTGAGCCACACGTACCCAAACACATTCAGAATCACGAATCCTCGCTTCCAACAAATGGATTCTTTTGATGCATAGGTGCTGACTTACAAGCCGTAGCAAAAGCCGCAGCGACGCCATGTAATGTAGCAGCATGGACGATGATTAATGGATGCTTCCTTGTCATTGCAACTTGCTTATTGTTTGCGTTTCCGTGAATAGAAATAAACGTACCTAATGTATTAGAATAGAAACGTACCTAGTTGAATAGAATAGCAGCATGGGCCAAAGTCGCAATTCGCCGCAACATAACACGTACCAAATTTATTAGAATAGAAATAAACGTAGCCACCATTAAATGCATTGTACGCTTCTGGTACGGTCTGTGTAGAGATCCACATCTATCCATAATAAGCGATGATGAACGCCTTCGGAGGAGCAAACATGTCCTTTGTTCTACGGCGGTGGGGGTGGCTGTGGCTGTGGCTGTGGCTGTCGATGACGACGATTCTGCAGCTGCAAACGACACTGTTGGCACCAGCAGCAGCGTCTTCGCCTTCGTCGTCGTCGAAGGGCGCCACGGTAACGGCAGGGGCACTGCTGGCTCTGAACACAACCATCGGCAACATGGCAAAGGCCGCCATCGAAATCGCAGTGGAAGACATCAACGCCGACTCTGCCCTGCTCAACTCCACACTCTTCTCCGTCCACATCCGCAACTCCAACCAGAGCGCCGTCACCGGAGCCTTCCAAGGTTGCTTCGCCTTCTTCAACCGCATTTGTTTTACTTTTGCATTATTTGCAGTTTAGTTTGTTGAAGAAGCAGTGGCTGAATGTACACGTCTGCGTGTGCAACTACATCAGCAAGGGAGCTAGTGAGGAACAAGAACACAGTGGCCATAATAGGGCCGCAGATGTCGGTGGTGGCGGAGTTTGCGGCCAAGCTGGGGGGCGCTGCGCACGTGCCTCTGCTCACATTCGCGGCGCCGAGACCGAGGCTGTCCATGGCCTGCTTCCCTTTCTGGATGCGCCTCTCCTACAGCGACGCCGTGCAGATGCGGGCCATCGCAGACGTGGTGGCCCATTTCGCGTGGCACAACGTCGCTCTGCTCTACGTCGACGACGACTGCGGCCAGGCGCCATCCCCGCGCTCACCGACGCCGTCCGTGACGCCAACGCCCGTCTCAATTACTCGGCGCCGGTGCCACCTTCTCCCACAAGTGATTCCAACATGGAAACCATCCTGCGCAACCTGACGCTGCAGCCGTCCCGCGTGGTCGTCGTCACCGTGCGCCCGGACTCGGCCAAGCAGCTCTTCCGAGTGGCGGCCCGTCTGGGCATGGTTAACAGCGACTACGTGTGGATCGTGTCCAACGGCATCGCCAGCCTCCTCACTTCCTTCGACTCCGCCACGCTGGCGTCCATGCAGGCCGTGCTGGGCGTCCGCACCGCCCTACCCAACCTCAGCGCCCCTCACGTGTCGCGCTTCACGTCGCGCTGGACGACGCGCTTTCTGCAACACCAACCGCACTCCCGCGCCGCCAACGTCAACATCTTCGCGTTGCTCGCTTACGACTGCACGTGGGCCGTGGCTCGCGCCGTCAACGCCGTCCTCGCCACCGGAAATCTAACGTTTTCCGGCAAATCGGCCACCGGCGGCGGCGACACCTTCTACGTGGCTGTGTTTCCGAGCGGCCGGAAAATGAAGGAGAGCATCATGAAAGTCAAGTTTGAGGGCCTCAGCGGCCCCATCCAGCTGAACCAGGACAACGGTGAACCCGTCAACCAGGCTCTTGACATCGTCAACGTCGCAAACGGTGCCGTCACTGTGGTGGGTTCGTGGAATGCCCAACAGTCGTCGCCTTCTTACAACGATTCGTTGATTGTGTGGCCCAAACGACGCAAGGGGCCACCACGCGGGTGGCAGATTCCAGCAAACAGGAGCACCAAGCTCAGGATTGGAATTCCCTGTGATCCCGGATTTCGGCAATTCGTAACGTACAATCAGGGCAATGGGAACGCGTCGGGGTTCTCCATCCAGGTATTCGAAGCTGCCATCAGAAACCTCGGTTACGATCTGCCCGTCGAGTATATTCCCCATGGCAATGGCACCATTTATCCTGGCTACTACGACGACCTCGTCTACCACGTCTACCTCGGAGTGAGCTTTACGGCCTTCTTTTTATTTCATAAAAACATATTCTACTCATACTAAATTCTGACAGTTTACTTTGGAGACATTGACTCTGAGCCAAAAGCAGTACCATCTTTATTTTTATTGAGCAATGTTTTTCTCATTTTTGCCTTTGTGAGAGTCCCGTATTAAGTGATTCGTATGCAGACGTACGATGCTGTAGTTGGGGATGTCAGTGTTGGCGAATCGCAGCAAGTACGTGGATTTCACGCAGCCCCACACGGAGGCTGGTTCGGTTCTGGTAGTCAGGGTAGACGATGGCAATGCGAATGCGCTGATATTTCTGAAGCCCTTCAAGTTAGACATGTGGCTCACCACCATTGCCCTCTTCATCACAACAGCTTTCATTGCCTGGCTCATGGAACAAAGATGGAACAGGCTATTCCACGAAGGGAGCACCATTTTATGGTATAATGTATTTGAACTCTCCCCTTCGTACTTTTACAATTCGGTGATAGATCCTCCTTTAACGATCCGTTGCCAGATTAAATTTTTTGTCAACCTGACTTAAATCCGCCTTACTTCTTCCAGTCTACTGCCAACGAAATTTTCGTCCTTGGTGGATAATCTTGACTTTCTGTGTGCAGGTTCCCTTTCACCGTAATATTTTTCACACACCGTAAGTCGCGCACACTTACATTCAGCATCTTCGCTCCTATTGCAGTCAACAATACTGACAGGTCTGAATGTTGCCTTTACTCCCCCTTGTGGTAGAAGTCTTAGTGTGGAAGTTACAGGTGGTTTAGGTGTTGAAATTTCACAACATCTATTGTGAATTCTTATAACAAAGTTAGCGTGGAAGCATTGATAAACATTTAATTTTTGTTGCTAGAATCTTTGTCACTAAACCAACGTTGGTTTCCATACCAACCAAGCCTACTTTTTGCTCCTTTTTGGTGAAAGTTGGCAACCTGCCAAAATCATCTTTGGAAATTGCCAAGTTTCCATTTTGGTTTTCAAATTTTTCCCTCCCTCTCCAATGTTGAAAGAAGGTGTGAGATTTCCATTATCTCATCCCCTTCTTTCCCCATTTGTCATACCCAATACCCAATGTAGAGGTACTTGGGAAGCCAACTTGGGTGAGGTTTAAAGCCAACGTTGTTAATATTCTATTTCTGGTAAAGGGGTAAACCCCCCTTATTCCCCACTTACTAATTATAATAAGCATATCATTTTTTTCCATTTTCATTTCCTCTAAGAGGTTTTGAATTCCATTCATTATAATTTACTCCTACCTTAACATTTATAGCCTATTATTAAGCAATTATCAACACTATAACCATGCCTTTTCAAAAATCCACCAAATTGCCCTTCACCTTCATTGGTGAAGCTCATAACCAACAAGTCATGAGGGTGTATGATCCCAAAGACCCTGCAATTATTGAGTGTAGGCAATCTTTGAGAGTTAGAGGGGAGAGTCCTAATTTTGCAACCATAAACGAAGATAATTATAACTTCATTTGTGCCAACATACAGGCAAGCATGTTAATTTTGCGAATTGAAGCTGAGGCCAAAAGGGAGTTTGAGCTCATACATAGGAATGGCAAAGAGTATACCCTTTTCTCATATGAAGAAATTTCCCTTAACAATGTCTATTCTAGCATTCTAGCCCAATTAATTAACACAGAAGAGGAAGATGACCAACCTACCTTTGGGAAACAACAGGAATAGGAGGATGAATTTAGGGTAGAATCTGAGCTTGAAAACATCCTTGGAGGACTGTTCCAACAAACATCCCCCAATGTCACAGAGCCTTCCCCTAATGCCTTTTTTTTCTCTATGGGCATGGTGCCACCATCTTCTAGTTCTCTATGCCCTGCTATGATAGCTCTCACACCAATTGTATCTGCACATTACACTCAGTCTATGCCATAAATAAAAAGCTATGAAACATCAATGCCATTTGCAACATAGCCACGATATACAAAACCATAAATGATGGCTTTTAGCACTGCAAATCCTTTAACTACTCACATGGGATCCATCATGAGACCCCTAGCAACACAAGGGTCACACACCACATTTGTCCAATTTATGCCTCAAGTACCAGCACAAACATCTTTTTCTTTATTTGACCCACAAAACACAACCATAGCACGACTCTTTCCTTTTGTCATGCAACCCATAATGAGGCCACAAGTTTCATAACAAATGCCACAACTTTATGTACAAACCTTGCAAACTATGGGGCCACCACAAGGCTTGGATCAAGCCTTTCAAATGATTCAAGACCTAACAAAGGAATTGAAGAGGCTTAAAGCCTCTAGCACATAAACCATCAAGATTATGGACTTCTACCAAGACGATCCCATAATTCTATAGTCCCACCCTTAACACTTCCTTCTAGTGTCCCCATTCCAAAATTTAACAAATATAATGAAGAAGGTAACTCTAATGCTCACCTTATTACCTTTCAATTTGAATGTTTACTCTTGCAACCATGGCCTCATACCATCATGAGGATTTTCCCTAGGGCTTTGATTGGGAAAGCACTCAATTGGTATTGCACATTGCCCAAAGGATCTATATCTTCTCTGGAAGACTTAGTAGCCTAGTTTGTCAACCACTTCAAATATAACTTGAAGCTTGACATAATGCTTGACCAACTTATGAAGGTTAAGTAAGGGCCCTTAGAACCCATATAGAAATTCATTCAGTAGTGGAATGAACTACGAAATCAAATACCAGAGCCCATAGCTGAAGCCCACTTATTATCCATATTCAAGGTAGTAGTTAATGACCTCATCAAGTCTAAACTCTACTACCTTGATCCATAGTATCTTAGCCAAGCATTCTCACAAACTAGAAACATAGAGGATACTGCAGAGGCCAGCCATGATCCAGCCTATATATCATATAAAAACCAACACATTCAAAGAGACAAGAAAAAGAGCAAATAAGATAACACTACCATAGCAACTATAACCAATGAAGGCAAGATCATGAACCAAGGGACAAAGATTAACCTACCTAAGGGCCCCACTAATGACTGTAATAAACAACTATCAACTTTTGGGACTACTATGTCAACAACAAGTAGACCTAACCTTAAAAGGAAGTATAAGTCTAAATATACTACATTGCCATTAAGGCCACTCAAGTTGCTGGACCAACTATTAAGAAGTCAACGCATACAACATAAACAAATGACCAAAGTCGCTCAAAAGAAACACAAGCAACTATGTGAAATAACCAAGGATTCCACTCGAGAAATGAAGGATGATCCTTAGTTGCCTAAATACTTTAAGCTAGACCACTTCTACCATTATCATCAATTGCCTAGTCATGGTACAGACTTCTTCCTTGCACTGAAGGATGACCTACAAAGATTGATAGATAGGGGAAACTTGTCTTAGATGCTTCTAATCTAGTTTGGCAACAAAACCAGTCAATGTAGGTCTACAAAGACCCATTGAATGCTAGTGATAGCCCCTATGTTATTTTAGCATTTAACATCAATGACAGTTGTAGACCTACTATGATCCAAGTATCCCTCTACAATGAAAAGGCTTCTTCAGCTTCCCATACCTCAAGATCCCACTTTGTTATGAGAGTACCATTACGAATGCCTCCAAGAGAACTTTTATCATCAAAGTATCTCAACCCAACACAACCCAAATATTCGTAGCCATAACAATTGCACAATGACCTCCTATGGTGGCCAATGCTACTACCTCTTCCCTATAGTCAACGACTAACAACCTAAAGGCTACAACCAAACAAGGGAAGAAGCATAAGCAAAATCCTGATAATAAAGGAGACAAGCATATAGAGGCACGAAAGGAAGTGGATCCACCGAAGCCCACTTCCATTTTGGCTATACCCATGACCTTCTCTGCTCCATCTTCTTCAACCAATAAGCCATAGGAGGACACTAAAGCCCACAACCAAAACAGCCAAAAGAGCCACAAAAACCATAACCTAAAGTTGAAGTTTGTATTTTGGGACACATGGGGGAAGTAAAGCACAACTGGGGTGACAAGCCCATGGCTAACGATAAAGACTTCCTTAGTGTAATGGACCAAGTTAGGCAATCACTCAAGTAGAAAAATATAACTTTAAGCTTGTATGACCTAATCATGACTTCTACCATACATCGTGAGGCACTAGTCAAAATGTTGGCCTTCATACCCATTAGTGAGGATATTTCTGCTAATGAGGAAGCCATCCATGTAGTGATGATTCCATCCTCACCAGGGGAGGGGAACTCAACACCATTAATGTTTCACGATAACAAAATTAAGATTAATCCCCAAAATGGTGAGGTGACTATAGCCCCTTTATTCATAACCATATGCATAGGTAAATTTAAAATACATTGGGTGCATGTTGATGATGGAGCTGCCACCTATGTCATCCCACACACCATCATTGAATGATTAGGCTCAATTGAGTAGGTATAACCTACAACCATTGTAGCTCTTAAGTCCTTCAATGGATCAAGAGTGCCATCAAGGGGTATATCTCCTTAGAGTTTGTAGTCGGAGAACAATTTCCTACAACTATAATCCTTTTGGTGGTGGAAGAGACACCAGGGTTCAACCTGATCCTAGGAAGGCCTTGGTTGGCTTAATTATGAGCTGTCTTCTTGTTGATTCATCAAGAAATTCACCTTCCTTACAAGGGAGGTGAAATCATCATTCATGGTGATAATGCAAGTCCCCTAGCTGTCAACAACATGATCATAGAATAGGGGTTTAAAGTGGAACTTTAAGAGGAAGCTCCTAGCCATGAAGAGTGAAAACCTAAGATAATCAACAATGATAATGAGAAGCAATGCGATATGTTATGGGATGAACTCCACTTTAACATCATAAGTGAAGGGGATGATAAATACAAACTTGTGTAGAATAAGCCTTACTCGCTTCCTAATCTTGCAAAGATTAGGAAGAATCTACACAAGTGAAATTTACCTTAACCTTCTCATGCCTCTATGACTAGATGCATTAATAGCCATATAGCTGTACTTTTCATTTATAGTTCATTACATATGCAATTTTTGTTTTATGCTTTATGCACATAGCCTAATGCATGTAACCTAAGTTCGTTTGCATTTTTATTTATCACATTTTCTTATTTTTACTTATGTTTTAAACATCAAAAATGTGTCTCTTTCATGCCTAGTCCGCTAAGATGTTAAACTGGCACTAATGACTTGCTAAGATGTTAAACTAGCACTAATGGTCTATTAAGATGTTAAAATAGCACTAATCATCTGCTAAGACGTTAAATTGGCATTATGGCCTGCTAAGGCCTAAAGCTAGCACTATGGTCAACTATGACCTTAAACTAGCATTCTCGTTTGCTAAGACATTAAACTAGCAACATAGCCATAATTGTACAATATAACCTATGCCCACGATGGCCTAAAACTAGCAAACATTTCTCACATTGATTAGCCATAATTAAAAACATCAACATAGTCATTTTCAAGGTTTATAACATTTATAATATTTACTACTACTATTGATGAGTGGTGAGATACCCCTACACTCAACCATATGAATATGAGTGTTCACACAAAATCCAATTGAACTTCATGGATGGGCTGGTTGTGGTATCTAGATAGTTACTCATTGATCGTAGTTTGCTATCTTCCCACCTGGACTAGTATTTTATTTGTCACGTATGGTTTAGTCTAGAGTGAGGTGTATGATGTGGTCCTAAACTAGTGCTACTTCTAGAATCAATGGAAATAACTTTGATTAACCTAAGAGGGAAAGGGTGAAAAGAGTCTAAGCTAGCCTAAGTGCGATGAGCATTCATTCCTTAATCATCCGTACACATCTTGAACCTCATGTACTACTATTGGGATTACCAAGCGCATGTCCTAGGTACACTACTGGGATACCAAGTAGTCACACTTAAATGCTCGTGATTAAGTCGTATTCATTCTACGTTTAATAATAAGGATAGGAGAGGAAGGTAAAGGAATATTAAGTAACAAAGTAATAAATAACAGTTAAAACTAAGTGAATGCTACAATGATGAAGTAATCTCGATCTTTATTGTTAGTCATGTGCATGTCCAAGGACGTCACACTTGAATAAAGGTTTTGCACAATTACAATCATTACATTGCAGGCATGCACTGAGGAAAGGGTTGAGAGGAATTGAAACTGATAAAAATATCCTACTTTAACACTAACTTTTCCTATTAGTTTCCTGTGCATCCCATTGTGTATTTATAGGCTCACATAGGAACCATGATATTGTGTATCCGATATTGCTTGTCAGGCTGTGATATCACATACTCGATATCGATGGTCTGATATCGAGGGTCTGATGTCAAGGGTCCAATATCAACACTTGACAAACCATGATTTATCATACCCCCATTACTGAATGATAACTCATCCTCGAGTTAAAGAAAGTGAGGAACAAGTTCATTCAATTACACAATGGATAGGTATGGGATTATTGATGGACTAGGAATTTATTCATGCCATAGTGGAGAGATGAATATAACAAAATTGGGACATAGACACAGAATTAGAAATAGACAAAATTTTGTTGGAACTCATATGGTTCCAGGTGGCGGTGGTTCCTCCATGGGTGCCTTCCCTTTGTCCTGTGCTCTAGGCTTCTAAGATTGATACTATTGAAGAAGCACCTAGCATTTCACCCCTTTTATCTGAGGATTATGAGCCATCCATGTTGATGTTCCAATGTTTAATGAAGTCGGCACTTCCCATGGGCACGAGAGCTATGGGAACACTTAATTAGCGTTAACATGCCATGCCACAAATAGTTGTTGTTCCTCTTCATAGGCTCAAGCCCTAACCTCTCCACCTTTTTCTTGGCCAGATTGTGTAGTGATAGGAGTTCCTTGATGGATGTTGAATGATTATGCCTCCTACGCTGCATGTTTTGCATGAGGTCCTTGGCCTCTACCTCCCCCTGGGCATTCAATTGCACCTTGAGAAGGTCCTCCTTATTGTCCTCTTTTAGGGGCCATCTATAATCACACAAAGATTAATTATTAGTAAGGTTATTGAAAGAAGTTCAATTATTTCATACCTTATTCATTGCCTTTAATAAATGTTGAATTCTTTGCTTAGTGTGATTTTAGAGTTAGAAATTTTTTTAAGGAAGTTGCCCTAAAAGTTTAATGTCGGACTTGATTTGTTTAGGTGACACATAAAAGGACATGTAATGGTTTCAAGGAATTTTGATAAAATGATGACAAGGGAAAGAATAGATTTGACAATGAACTACTTGAAAGGTATAAAATGATGTGATGATGTGCAACAAGTACAAATTACAAAAGTCACACAAGTGGATCCTCCCCAAAGCAAGTTCCAACCTATAATGCCCTTGTGTAACCACACCTTAAAATGTCCGTAGGTACTAGAAGGATTAAATGTAATCTACACTGATGCAACAAAACACACACATGTAGATACCACCATGATGAGGTATGAATTCAATGCTACACAAGACGTGGGTCACAAATACATGAACGACAAGATGGGATGAATAAGAGAAGGGATTGCAAAGATTGGGACATGAGGTAATTGACCCAGGGTGTAATGAATCTTGAGTGTAGGATGTGATTAATGTGTCATTAGCCCGTTGCTCCAAAATCAAGACCAAGTCCATTCCTTCGATCAGTGACATCACATTTCTTCATCCAATGATGGACAGCCATAAGAGCATCATAATAGTAAGGCGTATGATCACTTGACATTTTTTTCAAGGAAGGAGTGATTTGGAATTTCTTTGTGGCACATTTGTTTTTGTCTGGACGCTTTGGCACACTTTCTCTCTTTTTTTTTGATGCGTAATCTAGAGAAGTCACCTACCTTCAGACATGGATGCATATCTTTCTAGTGGAATCCCCTAGAATATCATTAGGTTTCTTTATTGAGTGCCTTTACTACTCTTACTCCCATTTGTCATTAGATCTACAAGGATCTTAGTACAACTAGGCTACATGATAACTCTTACAAATGTCACCAAAGAGAATCCATAAGTCCCCTTAATGTCACACCCTACCCATTCGTGCTTAGTACATCCTTCTTCGCTTTGGGCATAATGAGCACAAAATTACTTTAATTTTTAATGATGTCAAGAATATCATTGGACCTAGAGTAGAACCTCTTATTAATAGAATGGATGGGTGGATGTGATGGGCTTGCTGTCCAAGTAATTAGTCACCTGAGACTGGATAGCATAGAATAGCACCTCAAACAATGAGTCACATGAGTGTGTTTTATTCATAGATGAGATTACCCATAAAAAGATAAAACAATAAATAAAAAGATGAAACAAAAAATAAAAAGATAAAACAATAAATTGAAAGATGAAAAACTAGAAAACAAAAAATTGTAAAATTAAAGAAAAGGAAAAACATTTATTAATTCTGCTTATTAGAATGGAGGATATCCCTCATAACTAAACTTTTGAACATGGCTAGAATTAATAAATGGAAGGGTTGGATCCATGCATTTCAGAAATATTGGGATCTGGTCATATCCAAACCACTGGGTGTCTTTTGATCTTGTGGTTGGAATATACCTAGATTGGGTTCACACACTTGATTAAAGTAAGCATAGTAGGACAACTTATAAGATGAAGTTAGTTGATAAGGAGTTGACCCACCATGGCACCCGCGACTGTAAGATGGTATGCAAGGATCGATGTGTCTCCTCCCTTCATGGCTAGATTCATTGGGCCACATGGTTGTTGGAGTATTGATTGGTGGCCCTGATAAAGTAACATGAGGCATTGGGTTCAAGGAGAAAGATGCACCACAGTGTTGGACTTGTGCTAGGTTGGAGGATGTAATGGTTTCAGAATGATGCTATTCCTTTCTACAGCCATGCCTAATGAAAGGACACTTTCAGTGTTGTGGAGGACCTCCATTACTATTAACAGTAGCAACACAAGTGATGTTTTTGGGTTGGTGCTATGGTGCAAAACCTTTTGGAACAACTGGTGGTGATGTAGAAGGAGGTGAATGATGAGAATATTGAGAGTAAGGAGAAGTATAAGGAACATGAGGTGGTGATCTTGTTGGAGAGGACATGGGTTGATAGTACTTAGAAGAATGATAATGATGTGGTGAGATAGAGGATGTTGACCTAGTTGTGGAAACAAGATGTTGAACATTA
Source organism: Gnetum montanum (assembly GCA_015680685.1). NCBI lineage: Eukaryota > Viridiplantae > Streptophyta > Gnetopsida > Gnetales > Gnetaceae > Gnetum > Gnetum montanum. The sequence continues at coordinate 726,544 of MNCI01001903.1, forward strand.
TAAGCACTTGGGTTCGGATGATATGAAGGGTGTGACCAGTTTGACAGTGGGCTCTCCCATGATTGGGGTTTTTGCCACTATGGTTGAATCTGGTATTTTTGTACAAATTCTGGGTGTAACACTCCTCCACAATGCTCATGTAAATGTGACAAGATTGGGCATTGGCCTTTGGGGTGATCATACATACAAACATTACATTGATACATATGATTAGTAGTTGAGTTCTTATTCTCTTCAACCCTTCTTTCCGATTGTCTAAGGTTGTTCTGTCCTACTTCTTGGTTCGTCATGGTTCTACCTCTAATAGTGTTGGCATATTCTCCATATTTTTCATGTATCCATTCCATCATCTTATTGATCTTTACCTCAATTTCATCTAGTGATTGTAGTATTAGAGAAAGATGATTCCACCTCCTTGAGATGAGTTGATTTCTCCTCTTCCTAATTATGGACCTTTGTTAAATCAAGATTTTGGTCCTATTGAGATTTTTTAACATTCTCCCATTTAGCAATTTCTCCTTCTTCTTTTGCTACCCATTGGATAAGCTCTTGGAGTTGGTGGGTTTGTAGCTCATATAGTTGACCTGCAGCATACATCCTTAGGGTTTCCCTTATTTCATTATGAAGTCCATCCATGATGTGATACATTAGCATTTTCTTGGGGAATCCATGGCTTGGGCAATTGTTTAACAATGAATAATATCTTTCTAAGGCCATGTCTAAGGGTTCATGTTCTCCCTATTTCCATTCTTGGATTTGTCTCCTCAAGGTTGACACTCTTGCATAGGTTTGATATCTTTCGTTGAAGAGTTCTACCATTGTTGGCCAACGCCAAATTGATTTTGGTCTTAAGAACCTATACTATACTTTTTCTTGGCCAACAAGTGTTGTAGGAAAGAGCTTAAGTTTTTGCCACCCATTATCAATATTGTTCCATACAAAGGAATCATGGAAGGCTTGTAAATGATGTTGCAGATCTAAATCATAGCCTCCTAAAAATTTGGGAAGGTTGTTTAAATCAAGCCTAGGTAGATGGCTTTCCTTGCAATGCCTATGGGATATTTGAACAGCCTATTGTATATGCATTAGGCTCTTAGTGGCCAACAGGGGTTCATCATCACTAGGTAGGTTATGAATTTGTGAGTTGGGATGATGTTGTCATTGTTTATATACATAGGAGACCCCTACATCAGATTGAGTACTCCAAACTTCATCTTCATCATCATATAATTCATTGGTTCTCCAATGAATTACCTTACTTGTTGTTGCGTTGTCATAGTCTTGCGAGAGAGACATTGTGAATCGTGTGTGACTTAGTTGAAATTAATTTCTTTTCTAAAAGATATATTGTGAATAATTTGTTACAATAATCTTATATAATATAACTAATCTAGATAACTAGCACCATCCCCACAATGGTGCTAATGATGAGTGGTGAGGTACCCCTACACTCAACCATACAAATATGAGCGTTCACACACAATCCAGTTGAACTTCATGGATGGTCTGGTTGTGGTATCTAGATAGTTACTCATTGATCATAGTTTGCTATCTTCCCACTTGGACTAGTATTTGCTTTGTCATGTATGGTTTAGTCTAGAGTGAGGTGTATGATGTGGTCCTAAACTAGTGCTACTTCTAGAGGTAATGGAAATAACTTTGATTAACTTAAGAGGGAAAGGGTGAAGAGAGTCTAAGCTAGCCTAAGTGCAATGAGCATCCATCCCTTAATCATTCATACACATCTTGGACCTCGTGTACTACTGTTGGGATTACTAAGTGCATGTCCTAGGTTTGCTACCGGGATACCAAGTAGTCACACTTAAATGCTTATGATTAAGTCATACTCATTCCACATTTAATAACAGGGATAGGAGAGGAAGGTAAAGGGATATTAAGTAAGAAAGTAATAAATAACAGTTAAAACTAAGTGAATACTACAATGATGAAGTAATCTCAATCTTTATTGTTGGTCATGTGCATGTCCAAGTATATCACACTCAAATAAAGGTTTTGCACAATTATAATCGTCACATTGTGGGCATGCATTGAGGAAAGGGTTGAGAGGAATTGAAACTGACAAAAAGATCCTACTTTAACACTAAATTTTCCTATTACTTTCCTGTGCACACCATTGTGTATTTATAGGCTTACATAGGAACCACGATATAGTGTAGCCAATATCGCTTATCAAGCTGTGATATTGCGTACTTGATATCGAGGGTTTGATATTAGGGGTTTGATGTCAAGGATCTGATGTCAAGGGTCTGATGTCAAGGGTTTGATGTCAAGGGTCCGATGTCAAGGGTTCGATGTCAAGGGTTCGATATTAGCACTTGACAAATCATGATTCATCAACTATAAATGCATGTAGCCAAAATAAAAATAATATTCAAATTTAAAATTAAAATGTCCATAACATATAGCGATAACCATAATGTGTAGCAATGATGCCAAAGAATAACCATCTATTCATAACATAGTTTTGATTAACCATAGCCATCAACATTAAGATAAAAACAAATAACCAATAGGTTGAACTAAAGGAGGTTGCTAAGTAGCATCCAGAGAAGGAAGTGGTGGGTCATTCCCACCCTCATCACCGGGGTTGCCAATGTCTCTTGAGGCCTAAAATGCAACAACGTATAGCCAAGCAATAACCCATAGCCAAGATCATGACTTAAAACAAAGACTAGAGTATATTATATTTCAAACCTATGGAGAGTTCAGCTTCATCACTTTTGGAGTTTGATGGGGAAGGCCTTGATCCAAATGATGGAGGATCTGGTCCTTCGTCATGTTAACCCAATTAACATTCCTAAGATCAATGCCAAAAAGAATGTTAGATCTATCTATAAGAGTCCAAGTAGGAGGCTCATGAGTAATAGTAGCTATACCAGTCTCACTCGTAATGGTAGTGTTTTGAGGAGTAGGGGATTGCTCCACCTTGAGAGTGCTTTCAAAGAGTTAATAAGAACTCTCTACCTAGATCCCTTGAATGAATAGCTCTCTCTTGTGTCATTCAATTGACTCCTACTTAAGCCCCTTTAGGTAGGTCTCATGATTGACCTTATACTAATGCTTATGGGCATTTTGTGTCTTTCCCCACTCTATGACCCAAGCATAGTAATTCTTCTAGTCTTTAACCTTTTGGAAGATAAGGTCCATCTACATACGTTGCTCTACCATCTCCTGTAGGATTGCTACTTTGTCTTGAATGACATGCTAGTAGAGGAAGCAAGTGATTTCCTTAGCCCATAACTCCCTTGAGTTAGCCACTTGGGCTTTCACAAAGGCTTTACAGTCTCAGAGATCCCTAATTGTATCCTCCTACCTTTGAGTCTTTTCCCTCAAGACCACAACTTCCTCCCATAGGGATTTTTTGGACCTCTCTAGCTTCCATGAAGCTTTTGAGCATGACATTGTTAAATCAATGGCAGTGTTGTACAACTTCATGGGTATGCTAGACACATCAGAGGGAAGTCTAGGTAAAGAGTCTACCTCCATGTCTTTGCTAGGGTCCCAATCCATGGATGGTACTACATAAAGCATAAAATACAACCATAAGACAAAACCTTAAATAGCCACAATACAAACAAAGGCTACGACCGAAGCACATAATACAAAGTCCTTAACTATCTCAAGTGCAACCTAATGCAATTGATCGATGATATCCTTAGTCATTTCATGTAGGAACTCCACTTTTTTTGGAGTCTCTACCCATGGTTTTGCATGAAACTCAGGGATGGGAGCTTACGCTGGTGGCTCAAGAACTATTATAAGCATAATAATCATCAAAATGTTAGGATGATAACCAAATATAACTAATAAAATATAATGAAAATAGTGAGACATTAGCATACTTGGCTCCTATACCTGCATCGGAAAGTCCCTTAACCATAGGTTTCTTTAGAAGTGCCTCTTCTACATGCCTTTGTTATGCCTCTACAGCAGCTTTGGCTACTATAATTTGATGCTTATCTATAAGCATAGCACATAGAAAATTAGACAACACATAAAACCATAAAGTAGCCACAAAATTTTAAAACTTGAGATAGCCAAAGTTAAATAAAGCACACCTACAACTGTCTACTATGATGGCTTAAGCTTAAACTTAAGCTTCTTCGAGGTGGGTTGATATGATGTTGGGGGTGCCTCCTCCATATGCCTCTTGGATTTCTCTCTAACTACCCCTTCAACCTCCATGTGCTATCGTCCGACATCCTGAATACTAGTGGGAAATGAGAGGGGCTCATCATCATTAGTATTGTTAGGAGACTCGTACTACCTAACATCAAGATTCTTAGTGGTGATGGATAATGTTTTATCCATCCCCTTTGGTGGATTTTAGGCTTGCACTGTTGGATAAATGTGCTTTATCCAAGGCCTAGAAAGTTGACTTGGATCTTGGGAAACCCATCACCCATTCCTATACACCACCAGAAACTCCACAAACCTCTTTAGATAACCTACAAAAAATGCAAAGTGCCTATGGATTATTGTAGAGGTGTCAACATGAAGTCTAAGAATCTCCTCTGGAAGCCCAGTAGCTAAAGTAGTAGCCTAATCAAATTTGATGCCCTCCATCAAGACCTTCTTAAAGGTCCATTCCTATGCTAGGCCAATTACCTTCTTTTGTGATAGTAGTTTGGGGAGCATGAGACCTAAATAAAGGATATGATTCATTTGCATCAGGGTTTGTGAAGCTATCCATCAAAATTCTAAAATGGCCCATGCTAGCACCAAGCCACTTTGGAGCTTCCTTGTGATGGCTTGATTTCCTCACTATCCTAGTGGAAACCTTGGCCCCATCAATAGGGATACCAAACAAGTCATAAAAGAGGCTAGCTCCTACATCAATGTTCACCTTAACACCTTGGATGATGGTGCTAAAGCGACCAACCTCCTCATCAAAGGAGTCAATAACATGCAACATCTTTGTAGTAGGAATGGAAGGAATAGGTGCCATAAATACATCAAGCAAACCTACGTGCTGGATGTTTGCTTGAACATATCCAAGTATCTGCCCCTTTAGCCACTCCTGTGCTAATGCCACATCACCAAACCTTAGGATGAGGATGTCCTCATGACATGAACATGAAAGTGGTATAGTGACATTAGCTAAGGTGGAAGGTCTAGTGAAGCAATAACCAAAGGTTAGCATCCATATGAGCAATTTCAACAACCAAGAAAAGCAATAAAACACTTAACACCATAAAACACTAGAAACCATATGTTTACCTTTATGTTTCTTCTACGATGTGGAGATTTCAACTACAAGGGTCTAATCTATGCTATTGGCATCTACCCACTAGTTGTGCATCATCTTATCATCCTTGCACTTCTTGTATACGAGTCCCCACTTAACTATTATACACAATAGCTTTGATTTGGGGACTCTTGGTGAATTTGTCTAAAGCAGTTTAAGCCATTATTAGGATTTAGTTATTAACAACCAAGCCTTGATCGTTGATCTTATACTTGCAAGAAGTTAAATTAATGAAGTTAGGTAAGGTAATCAAGCCAACACCTTAAAAACATTACAATAACCATGTTTACCCTTATAGATGATACACGATGCTAGGTGGGTCCTGGAATAATGTGTGGGCTCTATGTACCACCATCAGGGTATTGTCAATATTATACTAACTATACTTTGGCATTGTCTAGATCTCCAAAAGGTAGCATGAGCTTACAACATCTATGGGTTCCCCTGTGGTCTTAGAAATTAGTTTATCAATAATATACTTAGTAATTAGTCTAGATGCCTGAGGTAATAGGGTCTTCATAATAACCCTAGCTACATTTGTGGACAAGTGTGACTACAACATCACATTGAAGTTCATAAGGAGGTAGGTAAGGAAGTCCCTTGCCCTACGTTGAAACCACAATGAGAGCTTCCCAAGAGGCATGTTGTGTGGTGGAGTATTGGTCTTGGGTTTACCAATGTAGCACAAAATGCCAACTAGATCCATTATAATGAGAATAGGCCTCAAGAAGGCCCTACATGAAACAAAGCAAAAACATTATGACCTATTAGAGTTACTTAGCAAATTTAGATAAAACATCTAGTTGGAGGTGAAATTAGCCTATGTAAAAAGCTCTTAAATGTTTATCTAAATTAGCTTGAGAAATTTTATAAAATAATTATTACCATATTTTATATCCTTTATAACCAAAACTATATCTTAGTCTAACTTATGCATAAATTTTAGAAAAAGCATCTAAATTATGCAAAGCATGCATAAATTTGGAAAAAACATCTAAACTATGACAAATTTAGAAAAAAGCATGTTAAACTTAGAAAAAGCCATGAATCCATAATAAAAACTTAGTTAAAATAGAAAAAGCTTTTACTATTCTTAAAAAAGAAAAATTAAGCATATCAACCACTTCTATTTTGGGCAATGTACTACAATTGTGAGTTTTGCCATGATTCACATAGCCATAGCAAAAAATTCATAAAAAAATTATTTTAAGTCCAATTGGAGTGATTCCACCCCCGTTGAAAAGTTGAAGCCAAAGCCTATGCAACCATACTAGAAAATAGCAAAAACCTTGGTTGTTTTCTTATGAAAATTTCACAAATCTATATAAAATTCCAAAAGCAGCACAAACAACCTAAGTGTGCAACATTAGGAAAATAACAATAACTTCCTTGTTTCAAAGCCAAATTAAACAAGAAAAAAACCATTGGAAAGCTTAAAAAAAAGGCTAAAACCCCATAACCTTTAATTTCACAAATATTCAACCATTTCACCAAGAAAAGATACACAACTTGGCTTGCTTTCTCATAGCAAAACTTCAAAAATCCCAAAGCCTAAATTTCATATAGACATTAAAATGGTTGAAATAGCCAAAACCATTAAAACCTATTTAAATTCACATCAAAATAATAATATGGTAGGATTTTGTTATAATTTAATTTTAACAAGTCCTAAGGCCTAAATCTGAAAAAAATGACCATACCCTAAGATTTTGGAAAAAAAGCATAGAACAACAAGCCTTATTTTCAAAATCAAATTTGCAAAAGCTAAAGTGATAAAATAACTATAGATGTGCATGGGGGTAGCCAAAATAGGAGATGAGATTTTATCAAAATTCCATTTTAATCCCTCTACTAGAGTGGATCTGAAAAAATGCCCTTAACATCTAAAAAGCAAAAGACTAAAGAAATCATAAAAAATATAGGCAAAAATAGGTAGAATTACCTACCTTGGAGTAGTGAAAGATGGGGCCTGAAAGGAGATAGGTCTAGGAACCTTTGATAACTCCCTTGAATGCTCATCCATCATCTGGATTGTGGGGTTCTTGCTCTTTTCTCCTCTTTGTTTTGGTGCCATGGTAGGCTCAATGTTGAGAAAGAGGGAAATTAGGAGAAAATGGGAGTTCTATGCTGGCTATAGGGGAGATGGGAGGCTTCCATGCTAATGATTGGTTGTGTCTACCATAAGAACCTCTATTTGAGCTCTCCTCTAATGCATTGTTGCTAAAGAATGATAATTATGATCAAAATTTGTAAAATTTGACTTATAAAACCCATCTAAAACCTAAACAAAACACCAACTACTAATTCAGTTCACGAGGACTTCAAGTGCATTGAAGCATAAGGGGGGAAAGTTTAGTTCATGTTGGTTTTAAGGGGGGAAACAACTTCACTTTTTAAAATTTTAAATTTTTGGATTGTGGGTCCCACCTTGCACCTTCCCTTTTGGCCAAAATTTGCATCAATGCTAAGACTTTTTTGTCAATTTTAACACTTCAAACATTATGGAAACCTTGATTTAATACTTTCATGCTAGGAATGCCATGCCTAGCGTGGAAACATGCCCATTCTTTTAGAAATTCGTTAGCATTAAAACATCTTTCTATTTTTAGTAACCCAAACTTATCTTTTTCAACCTTGGGTTTTCAAATTTGGGTAAAACATGAGCATGGCTAAGTACCATGGATTTCCATGTTGGGACAAAAGTGCCCAACATGAAAGAATGGGGGTCACACTCACTCTTTCCTCCCAACACTCGTCTATCACAGGTTTGACCCCAAAGTGGATCCCACGTGGCCTAGAACCCCTCTAAGCATCTCCAGTAGCCTAAAAACCTTACCAAACCTAGTTAAAACTAGTCAAAATGGGTTGAAACCTAGGATTTTATGTGTTTCATGCTGAGGAAGGCTTCTTCCATGCTAAGCCTCTCATCCTCAATGTGGATAGATAGGGGAAAGCCAAAAATTATCCAAATTGATGACTTAATGACCATTTCTTGCCTGGTGATCCTTAGATCCTGTTGGAAGCCTATGGAGTTTCTGGAAGCCCCAAAATGGGTCAAAAATGGCACAAATCTATCATCCTTCTCTCATCCATGCTGGGGCCACCATTCCTAGCATGGAAGAAAGGAAGGGGGAGGGGGGGTGCAGGGAGAGATTTCATGAAGCACTTAGAAGCCTCAAAACTATCAAATCTAGACACCCAACATTGACCATCGACATTGGCAACCTTGGAGGTTGAGATGCATGGTCGATTAGCCATTGATTTGGCCTAGATATGAATTTTTCCACTAAGGGGGACCTCTTCCATGCTGAGCCTTCAACCCTTAGCTTGGAAAAAAGGGGGGAAGCATGAAAACCCTCTCACAACTCCCAAAACAACCAAATCTTGACCTTAAGCATTGCTAGCTAATGTTGGTAACCCTATGAGCACTCATGCATAGCTAGATTAACAAAAAATGATCAAAAGTAGGTAACACTGATAACCTTGTGAATGCACATGCATGCTCGAAAGTCACCATAGAAGATCAAAAAGCTTTTCCTCCAATTTTCCATGTTGAGCATGAAAGCCCCAATGTGGAAAAAATGGAGAAGTCCAAAACAAATGCCTTATAACCCTTAAAATAACCAAAATTTAACATCAGATGTTAGCAGTCAACACTAGTAACCTAGGAAGCCTGCATGCATGCTTGAAAGTCACCATAGAAGACCAAAATCTTTTCCACCAATTTCCACATTGAGCATGGAAGCCCTAGCATGGAAAAAGGGGGAGAAGTTTGAAATATGCCTTAACAACCTTGAAACAATCAAATTTTAACATCAAGTAGCAATAGTTAGTACTAGCAACCTTAGAAACCTACATGCATGATTGAAAATGGTTAAAAATGACCAAAATTCTTTTCCTTCATTTTTCCATGTTAAGCATGGAAGTTGTAGTGTGGGAAAAGTGGGGTGGNTCCTTTTAAATGACCAGTTTTAACTCTAAACCCTAGTCCTCAACCTCAGTAGCCCAAGAGGCTAACATGCATGGTTGATTGAAGTCAAAACTAGGCTAGATCTAAGTTTTATGGTGTCTCCATATTAGGAATTCCTCTCTTCAAGCTGCTCAGTATGGAAATTAATGGGGAAACCCATTTGAAGTGCATAACTACCTTAGAACAACATTAATCAAACTTGTATGTGCTCTAGGGTCAACATCATTTGAAGCTTTTAAACTTTAAGAAACTAATCCTAAAAGGCCAGAAATTCATGTCCCATTGATTTTCATGCTAATCTCTCTATCCCTAGCATGGAAAGAAGGGTGGAAGTCCAAAAAACACTTAGAGATACTCAAAGTTACCAAAACTTGACACCAAACCCTAGTCCTCAACCCCGGTAGCCCTAGAGGTTGACATGTAAAGTTGATTGAGGTCAAAATTGACCTAGATTTGAGATTCATGGTTTTTGGATGTTGGGGATCCCTTTTTCCATGCTAAGGATAGCTTCCCAGTGTGGAAACTCAAGGGGAGACTTCTTTGTAACTCCTAAAGACTTCAGAATGACATCAAACCACCTTTCATGCACTCCAAAACCCTGGTAGTAGCTATTGGAGCCCTTAAACTTTACAAAACTGATCCTAGATTGCTAGAAGTTCATTTCCACTTATTTTTCACATTGTGCTCTCTATCCTTAGTGTGGAAGAAAGGGGGAAGCCAAAAAACCACTTAGGGATGCCCAAAACTACTAAATTTTGACATAGATCTATAGCCCTTGACCTTGGTAGCTCTGGAAGGTAATATGCACGGTTGATTATGACTTGAATTGGCCTAGATCTAAGATTCTTGCTTCCTCCACATTGGATTAACTTCCCTAGCATGGAAATAAAGGGGGGAGATTGCTTTTCCACTTTTGGAGATAAGATGACACTTTCGAAAGCCAGAGATCTTTGTCGGAGAAGCCTAGGACCTTATAGCCTTAATATTTCGCTNATTCAAGATGGCCTTAAATTACCTCAGAACAAAGTCAAGAGATGCACTAGTTCTAGATTTGGATTCCAATTACTTATTTGACCATGTTTGACCTTATTTTTGCCTGGATTTTGGTTCCCCATGTTGAACCCACCTCTTTTTCTTGTTGGCCAGTGTGGAAAAAAGGGGAAAAGACTTCAAAACCTTCTTTTCTGCCTTTACAGACCTCTAGGGAGCCCAATTTTAATGGATCTAATCCTACGTTGGCTTGGGAAGTTCTTGGAACCTTAATTTTAGACCTTTGAACACTTTAAAACATATTTTCCTTAGTCTTCATACTAAGGGCACCTATTTCCGCCCTGAACCCGATGTGGAAGCCTAAAAAACACTTGATTTTTGCATCTAAACAATTTAGAAATAGCCCTGATTGATGCCTAAACTTACCTAATAGCCTTGTAGCTTTAAAACATGACCTGCTAAGGCCTAAAACTGGAAAATCCTAACCATTTTGACCTATATTAGCCAAATTTCATCATATATAGCCTATTTTGCTTAATTTCTTAAATGTTTTGGCTTGTTTTTGGACTTATGTTGCCTTGAGGACCTTGTTGACCTTTTATGGCTTTTATACAACATTATATGTTCTTTTTTTTGTCTTATTATAGCTTCATTTGTCTTTGTTTGGCCTTTAAATGGTATCAAATAGTGAGGTTTGACCTTCCCTAACCATTGTTTGATGCCATATGACCATGGCTTGCTAAGGCCTTAAATTAGCATCATAGTCCACCAAGACTATAAATTGGCATCATGGCCTGCTAAGGCCTTAAACTTTCAAAATTGTGAAATTTGTTGATCATTTGTAGCCTTACTCTTTATACTTCCCCTTGTTTAACCTTTATTAATTGACCTTATCTCATTGATGACCTTGGATGGCCTTGATTGCATTAGATTTGCCTATGTTTTATAACATGTTAACATTGTTTACTTACTTTTACCCAAGTGCCACTTAATTTCCTTTTGGTTATTATGTAGGATCAAAGTATGAGTACCTAGGAGCAAATTAGTTTGCCTTTGTATCTCCATGGACCTCATGGTGATATTAAATAGTGTATTAACCATAATTGCCTAGATCTTGAGCCTTAGGGTCTTGTAGACCACATAGCCTCAATAGAGAAACCTGTAGAATGGCTTGAAAACCTAGTCAAAAACCTTGACTTAGAAGTATAAGACATAACCGAAGACCCTCTAGTTGAGGTTTTTGTCACAACACACAATGGTAAGGAGAAAACCCTTAAACTAAGTACCTCACTAGAGCCTTAATATGCCAAAGACATCACCAAAATCTTACAAAATAACATTAAGGCACTTGCTTGGTCATATGAAGATATGTTGGGCATAGACCCACATTTAGTCTAGCACAACATCATACTAGACCCTAGCATTAGACCAGTTAAGCAAAAAGTGTGTAAGATTAGACCTAATTTGGCCTTGGTAGTTTGTGATAAAATCTCAAAGCTCTATCAAGCAAGTTTCATTAGGGCTATTGATTACGTAGAATGGGTGTCCAACATAGTGGTAGTCCTTAAGAAAAATGGGAGTATCTATATTTGCATTGATTTTTTAGACCTAAATAAAGCAACCATCAAGGATGACTTTTGTTTGCCTAGTATTAATTAACTTATCGATACTACAGTCAGACATGCCTTGTTGTCCTTTATGGATAGATTCTCAAGATATAACCAAATTAGGATCAACCCAGAGCACCAACTTAGCATGACCTTTATGATCCCATGGGGTACTTTTTGTTATACCATGATGTCCTTTTGCCTTAAGAACGTTGGAGTGACATACCAAAGAGCCATGACCTATATCTTTAGTGATTACATGTTAGGTTTGCTTAATGATTATGTAGATGACATAGCCATGAAGTCTAAGATAGCCAATGATCATGCCAATGACCTAGATCTTATGCTTAAATGATGCCTCAAATATGAGCTTAGGCTCAATCCTAAGAAGTGTGTCTTCGGTGTCAAGACTGATAAGAAGCTTGGTGTTGTAGTCTTTGAAGCAGGGATACACGTAAATCCTAATAAAATTTAGGCCATATCCAAATTGGTAGCACCTACCAACCTTAAAGAGATTTGGGGATTACAAGGTAGATTATAGTTATTCATAGGTTTATTGCTAGGCCTATGGATAATTTACAACCTATGCAATAGTTTCTTAAGAAAGGAGTTTACTATGAGTGGACAAATTCATGCCAAGAGGCCTTTGAAAACCTTAAGCAAGAATTGACACAACTACTAATAATATATTCTTCACAAGAAGGTAAACCATTTTACATTTATCTCACCATCTTTGATACATCCATTGCCTCTCTACTCGATCAAAAATGTGATGATGGGGCAGAAATGGCTATATACTACCTTAGCCTTGCATTAGTTGCCCACGAGAGCCAATACATGAAGGTGGAGAAGAATTGTCTAGCACTAGTCTTGTCCTTAAAGAAATGGAGAAACTACCTCTTGAGAAGCCAATTCAACATAATTTGCAATGACAACATACTCAGAGCCATACTGATCAACATCTATGAAGGTAGTCATATATCTTGATGGAAAGCCATAACCATAGAATTCAACCTCCATTACATCTCTCAATCCTAAAAAAAAGTCAAGCTATAGTCGTACAACTCACCGTTTCACCTATTGATGACCAAGCAACCATAGACCTTGAGTTCCCTTATGAACACATTAACATAGTTAGCCATGTGCCTAAGGATTATGAGGTAGTCATGAACTTCAATAGAGCTTCAACTACCCATGGGGCTAGTGTTGCTACCATCATAACATTCCCATTTGTTGAAATCTAACCCTTTGCCTATTGTTTGGGTTCCCATGTACCAAAAACATAACAGAATATGAGGGTTTGATCACAAGGATGATGGTAGCTTGTAGCCTAGGAATAAGACACCTAGCCATCAAAGGTTATTCACAACTCATGGTTAAACAAGTAATCGAAGTCTATGCATGTAAAGCTAAGCATTTACAGCCTTACTGTGACCTCGGAAAGCAGTTGTTACAAAAATTCATAGACATTGATATCCAACACATACCTTGAAATAGAAATGCCACAGTTGATGCAATTGCAACATTAACCCTTAGTTTGATGCTAGATGTGTGTAGCAAGTTGCCCACCTTAACCATGGACTATGCTACTTCCATTACATAGAACACTGAGGATGCCTTTATGGTTATCATTCATACTACTCCTCCCAAAGAGTGGTACGACAATATCAAATTTTATCTTATGCATGGTGAATCCTCATAAGGCCTAACTACTTCTTAGAAGGATGTCATACACAAGCGATCGAAGTAGTATGTCATTGTAGGTGATAATACATTATGTCGATGATCCTATGATGGCATACTTCTAAAGTGCTTAGGTAAAATTGAAGTTAGAATAGTGCTAGAGGAGGTTCATGATGGTGTTTGTGGAGGACATATAGGACCTAGAGCCATGGCTTCTAAGATTAGATGGTTAGGCTACTATTGGCTCCATATGCAAATGATTGCCTGCAAAATGTTAAGTGATGTGATACATGCCATCAATATAGAAACCTGATACATGTATCACCAAGTGAGTTATGTACAACCTAGATAACATGGCCATTTCAACAATGGGGCTTGGATATCATTGGACCTATAACACCTAAATCTATCGCAGGGCATAGCTTCATCATCATCGCAATTGAATAGTTTACCAAGTGGGTTGAGGCTATTCCCCTAAGAAAGATCACATTTGAACAAGTTTGCAAATTTTTCCTAGACAACATTGTAGCTCATTTTGGCATATCCATGACCATAGTTACAGATAATGGACCTCAATTCAGCAGCCAAGAAACCAAGGATTTTTGTCACAATCTAGGCATTAAGCATTCTTTCTCATCACCTTACTATCCTCAAGCCAATGGATAAGTAGAAGCAAGCAACAAGACCATCATCAACTTACTTAAGAAGATGCTCAAAAACAACAAGTGGAAGTTGCATGAGTAGCTTGTCCATGCACTTTGGGCATATAGAACAACCTAATGCATGACAACTAGCATGACTCCTTATAGCATCGTTTATGGTTTTGAAGCTATTTTACCTCTTGACTTGCAGGTGCCATCACTCGAAGTAGCATTCACTAACTTCATTAATAATAAGTAGAGTAAGGAGTTGCAGATAATAGCACTAGATTCGGTGGAGGAGTGGCATATGTAGGCACTTGCTCACATTGAGCACTATCAAGAGAGGTAAATGCAACAACATCACCATAACTTAACCATGTGCAAGATCAAGGAGGAGGACCTAGTCCTCAAGGCCATCCTTGAGCATGCAGATAAATTCTTAGCCAATTGGGAAGGGTCCTTTCTTATCACTAGAGCCTATGGGAATAGAGCATTCAGAATACCTGACATGTATGGGAATGAGATGGCCAATCTAGTTAATAATTCCTATCTAAAGCCATACTACATGTAGCCAATAGATCATCACCAAGTAAGCCTATTTTCAATGATATGCTATGATCTTAAACTGGAAAACATGGCTTGCTAGGGCCTTAAATTGGTACCATGGCCTACTACGACCTTAAACTAGCAACATTAGTGACTTGGATGGCCTAATTATCATGTGGCTTGTATGCATTGTGATGTCATAATATGTAGTAGTGTTTTATATTCTTTGTTAGTGCCTCTTGGGTCAATCCTCCAAGCACCAACAAAGAGGGGCCATTGAAACACCACAAAATTGTATAGGTTATAACCAATCTTCATCATGTAGCTTTCACCCCATGAAACTTGAGGAAAAATCTCATTGTAAATGTGAGAATTGTAATCCACAATGGGCAATTTCACATACTTTATACTTTTTGGGTTGAAAAATGCCTCATAAGTGGTCAAAGCCTCATTCCCTAAGTGAAAAAGGTTACATAGTGTCGTTATTTGGGCTTGGGAGAAGGGGGTGGGGGGAGGTCAAAAAAGCCTTTTGGAATACCAAAAAGGGTAATTTGATGGGTTTTATGGGGGGTGTATATTTTTCTACATTGGAAACACCTATAGGAGGGTAGATCTCACCTATCCCTAGCATGGAAGGATGGGGTTTGGGAACTTTCCCTTCTTCAACATGGAGACCAAATGCACAACTTGGAAACTTTTCCCCCTTATCCTGGAAAGTTCTCTCTCTCTCTCTCTCTATATCTCTCTCTCTTTCCGCCCCCGACACCCCCCCCCCACAATGTAAAATTTTTTTCCTAGCCTAAAACGTTCATCCCCCAGTGTGGAAAATTCAATCCCCTAGTGTGGAAGCCACAAGAAGCAAAATTCATTAATTCATGCACTTCAACGTTGATCAGCCACTTCAACAAGCATGGTGGAGAGCTTAGCATGGTATCAATCCTTTTTCAAGTTTGGTGAAGGCACTTGACAAACATTTTAAGCTTAAGGAGGTATCAAATGATCTAAGGGTATTGGATTCTAAATCCAAATTATAAGTATGGCTTCAATTTAATGGACAAAAGAGTCCCAAAGTTATGAGGGGAAAACTGATAGTATTAGCAGTAGTTGTCATTATATGAGCCTAAAACCCTTGATGAGACTTATGATTTGGCATACAAGGTAGAGAAGAGACTTAGTGGATTTGGAAATATATGCAAACAAACTTCAAAAGGGAAGAAAAAAGTATCCAAATTAGAAAAGAGATCCAAGTCAAAATCTGAAGACAAAGATGGTAGCCATGAAAAAAACCAAGAGAAGGGAGATGAAAAGGAAAAGGCCAAAAAGGATCAAGGAAAAAAAGGTAAGGGTCAAGGTAATAATTCATACAAGATTTAATGCTTCAAATGTGGAGAGTGGGAACACAAGCAATGAGAATGTTCACTTCACAAGGTATCCAAGGGCAAGAATATACAAACAAAGAAGGTAGAGAAAATATCCAACCAAGCTCTTCAAAGAGGTAATCCTAATTGATGAGCGGCTAGGTATCCCTACGCCCAACCATATGAATCACGAGCGTTCACAAGCAACTCGGTCGAAATCCGCAAACTGTAAGCACTTAACATATACCAGACTTCTAACTAGTGAAACCTTGGGTTAGAACAGTCGTTGTCATCCTAATCTCACTCGTGAAGTTCTGTTTACGTTGGTTAAGTGAGACTAAGGCTAGTGATTTTTATATGTTTTTAATTATCTTTTTGGCGACTAATCATTTTGGAAAATAAGGATAGAATATTAATTAATCTAAAATTATCTTAATCTAAATCTTAACTATTCCTAACATAAGTATCCGGTCCCATCTTCCAAGCACGTTTTGAGCATCTCCTAACACTTCTGGATTACCAGACATTAAGCGTCACTAGGATTACCAAGTGTTTGGATTACGTTCGAGATGGTCGTACTTATGGCCTTAACGAACTACGAATGAACAATAGCGATTGAAATTACAATAACGAAAACATAAGTAATTAACAAGTAACTAATAAAGCATAAACATATTAAACTATTAATTGGGTAAAATAACTAAGTCCAAATGCTGCAAGGATTTCTTGAATAGTTCATCTTTATTGTCGTCACGCCAATGGGCTTAGATACATCAATGCTCAAATAAAGATCCGATCACTTTTCTTACACTTGCTACGGGCACTTGGAAAATATTCTATCTCTTGTAGGAACAAACTGCAAAAGCTTCGCTACAACTACTCAAAAAGATGCCTAAATGAGGTGGAAGGCCCTCATATTTATAGGCCAGGAAGGGTGGTTGCGTAAACAGGGCCACGTCGACATAGGGAGGCTACGTCGACGAGCCCACTTCGACGTGGCCACGTATACACGGCCCAGTCGACGCATTGACTAAATGACACTTCATCATACCCCCACGACTAAGCAAAAACTCGTCCTTGAGTTACTTTACAATTTGGAAGGTATGGATTCTTATTTACAACACACATAACTTAAACACATACATGACACACACATGACACAACATAAATTTGACAAAGTGCCTGAGTTTCAGAGGGGCACAAATTATAAAAATGGCGTTGTTCAGAGATAAAATTGAACACCTCATTGGTCCTAGAGCCTCTGCTATGTAGGATGATGCACAAAATTGCTAGAGAAGATCACACCATCCCTAGGGGCGGTGGTTTTGATGGACCTTCTCCAGCCTATGGCCCATGTGTTGGTGGTGGCATAGATGTTGGTAGTCCTGCGGTAGCTGCAACTTCTGGAGGTAGCCAGAAAGCCTCCAAGAGAGCCCTCATTTTTTCTTCTTTGCTTTTGGGGTCGTTCATGGTCCAGGAAGCTTCTCCAATGTGTGCTAAAACTAGAACTTCCCAAGGGAAAGGCAGCACCGAGATGAGTTCTTTTAAATTGAAAAACCAAGCTGCGAACTGCTTGCGTTCGATATCGAATGCTCGGGTTGATGCCTGCAGTTGCTCGTAGTCACTCATTCTTAGGGCCAGGTCCTTTGCGATGGTACATTGGCCTTTAAAGCTTGTGCGGAGGACCTTGAGTTTCACGTTTTTTGTTGCCAGATTTTGTTTTGTTGCCTTTTGCGCTTGGAACTCACCCTTGTATAAGGAATACGAGGCGGCTACTTATTTTTCTAATTCTGACCGCGGTCTCCTGACTGTGAGCATAGCCAGGTTTGCATATCAAAGGTTGGCCAATTCCATGTATTCTGTCATTTCCTTGATTTGTAGCTCCTTTAGGCTGATGAACCCCTACTTGCAACCTGAAGCATGCTAGACATCATAGAGGCAGTTAGGATCCCCACAAGGCACTTAAAAGATAGCAGGATCAAGCGTCTGGACATAAATAATATCCCACGTTTTGAAGGGGGATACAATGCTAATCCTCAACATCATTTACAGGCATTCCACGATGCCTGTGCCTTGCAAAATATAGATAATGAGTGGTAGAAGCTTAAGTTGTTCCCAAGGACACTCACCAAAGAAGCAGAGAGCTGGTACCGGTCCTTAGAACCGGAAACCATCAAGAGGTGGAGTACGATGCTCAAACTATTCAACAACAAATATTAAACATACTCTAGAGTGTGTAATTTGCGTAAGGAGATCCAAGGCTGGAAACAAGGTGCTTATGAACCCTTGGATGCTGCCATGGCCCATTACTATACATTGCTACATCGTTGCCAGGGCCATGGGTATGCTAAGAGGGATCAACTTCACCACATCGTGGATGGCCTAAGGACTGAAACGAGAAGAACTCTTGGGACTTACGCCCAAGGGAGACTTTCCCAAATAAGAGCCCATGAAGTTGAAAGTTTGTTGGAACAAGTAATGCAAGAAGAGGGTGAGCTACGTAAGAGGGAAAGTGCGGAAGAATACAACCTTACTGAGGAGGATGAGTCACCAATCGAAGAGTTGGTAAATCGGAAAACCTTACTGATCGAAAAGTTAACAACCGAGGTATCGACTAATCAAATTTGGGATTCCTTATACTCTAGAATAGAAACAGTCTTAAAAATCGTAGAAGAGTCTAAGGTAGAACAAAGTAGTGACAAAGGCAAAACCAAGCGGAGAAACTTAAGCCCTGCACATAATAAGGGTAAGGGGAAAATTCCTATCTCCGATGGGGCTGTGAATTCTGATTCAGATGATGATAGTGGATGTGAGGTCTGCTACTATGACCATCCTAAGGGATGTTGCCCAATTATCTCACATCTGCAGGAGTCTGGGGTGTATGCGTTAAATCCAAGACTTAATCAATGGCAAACACCTCGAAGGTTACCTTATCCACAAGGTAATCCAAGGCAGTTCCACCAACCCTTAACATATTACACAAGTGGAACGCCTCTACAGCCTATTGGATAACATCAGTAGTGGCAATACCCACAGTCATGGGGGATGCCACTGCTAACACATGAATACCCTTACCGGCAGCCCGATCCTTACAATTATTATGTGCAGCAGCCAGTTTCTCCAGGTGACTCTATGGGTCACACTACTCCCCAACGTCACTACCTAGTTCGGGAGTACTTCAGGAGGACTCCTTCTCCTTCGAGAGATATCTCACATTCAGCCCATCCTCTAACTCCGGCCGCACCTCTTCCACCTATAGTTCCCATACAACCTATTCGAACAATGCAGAGGGAATTACCTACCCAACTGTAGCAATGTAATGCCGCAAGAGCTGTAAATATTTAGCATGTAAATATCCAACCGAGTGCTGGTACTGACAACTATACAAAGAAGAGACCCTTTTTCAGAACTAGGAGCCTAGACAAACTCTCGCAACAACAAGCGGTTGGGCACATGTATAGGCCTCTAACCACTAACGCTTCGGAGAACCCTTCAGTCCAACAACTAAGTATGCAAACGGTTATGTTAACACATACTGTAACTAACTGGATAAAGGTGGGCCACCTTCCCAGGAAACTATCTGACCCTGGGAACCTCTTAATTCATTTACAGATCACTAGAAATGCACCACATCAAGCTCTTCTTAACTCAGGTTCCGGAGTTAGCCTAATTTCACAAAAGATGTATCAAGCCTGGAACCTGCCTCAACTTAAGAAGAGTAACATACAATTGGAGCTGGCTGACCAGTTCGTCACCATTCCCTTAGGATTGGTGGAGGACATTATCACCACTGTGTGTGGGTGGTCATACCCAGCCAATTTCCTGGTGATTGAGGTTAGCAATGAAGGGGGATTCCCCATTATAATGGGAAGGCCATGGCTAAGTACCATAGATGCGTACCTAGGAATTCATGATCTTTCCTTGCAAATTTCTAAGTTAAATATTTACGGAAAGATCGAGAAGAAGAAGATTCCATGCATTGCATACAGTGATTCATCAGGTGATGACATGGAGGATATGTCTCCATGTGAGAGGTGTGCCTATGAGAATTAAAAATAAAGATGCCTGTATGTAGCAACCATGCAACCAGTAGTAGACAGCCCGTGGTTTGAGGCCAGAGTTGGAATGAGACTTGCCAAGTTACATTAATCATCAAACACACAAGGGGCTATCCACCACCTTGCCCTTGAGATTCCATTCCATTCTCTTCTCTCCTCTCCATCCTTCTCTCCATCCTTCACCTCATTGCCAGTTGTATGATTAGTATATATATTTTGGTTAATGCATTTTTTTCTTTTTGGTAAATTCTAGCGGTTAAGACTTTAACTCTTGTTCCAAATGACATTCCCAGAACCTACGGACTCTTTGAATGTGGGTCTGTCAGGGCATTAAGGGCATGAGCCTGCTTTGGGGAGGACCCACTGACATTTCTATTTGGTGCATTAGTTAACTTCTTTTCCTTAATATTTTGCAATTAATTATTATTTTGTTCATTCCGATCTTGA
Organism: Gnetum montanum; assembly: GCA_015680685.1. NCBI lineage: Eukaryota > Viridiplantae > Streptophyta > Gnetopsida > Gnetales > Gnetaceae > Gnetum > Gnetum montanum. The sequence continues at coordinate 747,113 of MNCI01001903.1, forward strand.
CATCTACTTCACTGTTGTTTTCAGTTGTCCCTTTTTATCTATCTTTCTTACTCCTTTCCCTTCATTCTAACGCTACCAGAGGTTCGTGATTAGTTATGGGGGTACGGGGCCCGCTTTTTTCAATTTTTCTCCTAAGCCCCGAATTTTTTTGTTTCTCTTCCTAACCCCTACACCTTCGGTAGTCATCATCTACATCTTCCCAGGTTCATATCAGCCATACCACAACCTAGCCAATGGACTTACACCGAAGCAATATATTATTTACTTAATGATTCAATTACCCTTGCTAATAAATGATTGTGTTGTGTGTGCAGATGGCAATCATACAACAACGGAATGGATCTGGAGCAAACACTTGGAATGGAGCAACACTGAAGCAGCTATGCAAGGAGCAGGATTGAGGGTGCACTTATGGATGGACAATAGAAGGCGCAATCTAGGTGTTGATAGCAACAAGACTCTTCTCTCTTCTTCTCTTCTCCTCTCTTCTCTCTCCTCTTTTCTCTTAGCTGCCAACTATGGCTTGATGTCAATGTAATAAGGTGTTCACCCTAGTTGTCATGAACACCAGTTTTGTCAAGTCTTGTAATAATGATCCGTTCACATGTCATCCCATTAGTTCCATTCCCCTCAATAATTCCATACCTTCCCAATATTATTGTAAGGAACTCAAGGATGAGTTTTCATTCAGTCATGGGGGTATGATGAGACGCGATATGCACAAGCTGCGATATCGCATACGCGATATCACGTCATCCCCTACGATATCGCGTACATGATATCGCGGTCCGCCGCAAAATCTATAAATAAGAGGCGGCACTCCCCTTATTTGACATGATAGGCTAGAAGTAGCGAAGCTCTGGCCAATTGATCACCCCAGAGATAGAATATTTTCCATGTGCCCGCAGTAGGAGTCCCCCAAGTGAATGGTTCTTTATTCGAGCAGCTTTGTACCTGAACACAAGTTGTGTACGACAATAAAGACGAGCTTTGTGGATAAACCTTGTAGTACATGGATAGGTTTATTTAATGTTATTTATTGCTTTCCTAATAGCGCGACATGAGTATGACTTGGTTATGAGCATTGACGAATGTGTATGGCTAGCCAAGGAATCGGCTACTCATTGCAATTAGATTCTCTCACCCTTACCTCCTAGAACATGGGATGAGTACGACTTGATTACGAGCATCTACGGATGTGTACGGCTAGTCAAGGAATCGGTTGCTCGTCACACTTAGGCTAGGTAGGTGCCTCAGTACAACCGCTTCGAGCACGTGCATTACGTGTGGTAATCCCAGTAACGATTAGCGTTTGGTAGCCATAGTTGCACAGTTTAGGTTGTGTACGGAAAGTGGGAACAGATGCTGATGCTAGGACTTAGCGCTGTAGTTAGAGTTAGTTTTAGTCTCTCAACCCTTCACCCTTTAGCATAGGAGATAAACTTGAAAAGACCAAAAAAAAAACATATGCCTCGGACTTACTTAATCATACATCGTGACAACAACAAGTAAGTCTGGGAAGCCAATGATTTATTAACCCTAAGTGTTCCTTACGGCATTTAGGCATTTAGTCTTCGGAGTTAGACCGGATCGCACGTTCTACGCTCGTTTCGTATGGTTGAGTGTAGGGGTACCTCGCCACTCATCAGCTGAAGATAGAAGGAAGGTAATTAAGCGCAAAAAAGTGACAAAATTGGAGAACGAGATTGAAAAAGAACTTTGTGAGGACGGAATCAAATGATGGGACACTGAAACTAGTCAACCAAGAAATCCAAAGGATGGGAGGCTTAATAGGCGGAATCAGGAGTATGCAGGTGTACCACCTGAAATCGTCGGTCTCTGGTTGGAAGGAAACAGAGACCGTGGGATCGCAGGACATGCACAGAAGACCCTGCCTTTGTTTGAGGGCGAGCTGGAATGTACGAAGGTAGAGTACCTTGGGTGGTCCACATGCGGATCAGACAAGGATTTCCCTGAACGTATGCCGAAGTGCTATACGCTGGGTTATGCGTAAACGGCGTAACAGATGCGAACAAGGCGTAAATGTAAACGAGTGTAAATAGAACACATGTAAGAAATTAGCGTAAACTCTAAAAAATGATATTACAGAATGAAAGTACAGTGCATCAGTCTAACACAGTTGTGATGGAACACAAGGTGGACGAAAAGCCCCGATGGATGCAGGGATGACTCGGCTGATTCGTACTGTAGGCGGAGCGTAGAGACTGTGTGCCCAGCGTACAGGACTGTCCAACATAAAAGGGTTTTTAGCTCTGGTGCGCAGCATAAATGCTCTCTGGTATGCTCTAGGATTTTTGTCAACCGACCGAATGGAGAAGTGGGGTTTTTATACTGGTTATTACGCTAGACTCGGGTTGGGCGATACTTGGGCGTTGACCGGGTGCAAAAAGGACGTAAAATTTACAAGTGTACAATATATTACATCTGCTGAGCATATACGCTATATCAGGTGGGCGTAGACTCTGGGTGTATACGCTAGATGTGCTGGGCATAGATGTTGTGGATGCTGGACGTATACGCTCGACGTATATGCTGGATGTGCTGGGTGTAGATGTTGTGGATGCTAGGCGTATACGCCGAGCGTATACTCCGACAATGGCTGGGTGTATACGCCAGGCGTATACGTTGATGGTTGTCAACTTGCTTCAATCCTTGCTCTCCAGTGCTGTTTTCATTCTATCTTTGGAGATTCCATGCTGGGCGTAAACATTGGTCGTACCTGCCGAGCGTACATGTGAAGTGTGTACGCCGGGCGTATAAGTTGGATGTCTACGCTGGGCGCATACGCTATGGATGTCAGGCGTATACACTGGGCGTATATGCTATGGATGCTAGGCGTATACACTGGGCGTATACACTGGTACTACATACTTAGTGAAAATTAAGCATTTTGATCCCCAAAGTTGTAATGTGTGATACCAAATGTAGCCATGGTTGTCCGTGGGTCTCAGGGACCTGTTTCTTGTCAGACAAGTACCAAGCTCGAAATTTTTGTGGTGTTTCATTAGCCCCTCTTTGTTGATGCTTGGAGGAATCGACCCGAGAAGCGTCGACAAAGAAGTGCAAAACACCACAAGTAATCTGATAGAGACTTTGCCCATTGCCACTTGACTAGACGTCATCGCACCGTGTTTAGTAGTACATGGGATCGAGAAGGTGAAGTTTTTGGCTGGTAGAAAAACGGAGATTGTGGGGATTGATCACTACCCAAGGGATTGTGCTTGGGAAATGGGATGTTCGGGTGTGCGGCATGCTGGTCCTTGTTAATAGCCATTGTTTAGCAGACTCGGAGTTCAGACATGCGATGTGCGTCCTTTGGCGGAACAAGGCTCTTAGTTAGTGTTCAAGAGAACTTGTTGGCAAGACCAAAGCCACGGGAGGATGTGTTACATTCTTTGGAGGAACAGGGCCCATGTTTAATGTTTCAGGGAGGTTTTGTTGGCGGAGAGCCAAAGCCATGCAACTGGATGCTTCTTGACCATTTTGGACATGAGTACTTGGTTTTGGGACAACTGCCTTCCCGCCTGGGGCTTATATGGGAAGTGCCAAGGGTCACGTTTTTTTTGGGTTGATCTTGTACTCATGCTCAGGTGTCAGGCCATGTGTTGCAACTACTTTATCGTGTTGTAGTGTGCAACAATGTGCTCAAATTTTTGAATGTATTCAATGTATCGGAGGTCGGTAAACAGATAGTGAATATACCGGGAATGGGAATGTACTAGTGAACAATTTGATTTAGTCTCGCCATGTGTGCTGTGAACATTGTCCCATCTTACTGCTTCTGATGAAGTGCATTCTTGTACAAGAACTTCTGGGTGTCATCCTACAAACACAACTCCAAGGAGACAAGAAAACCATGAGTGAATAATCGAGCTTAGACTCACACGGCGGTAGATGAAACAAAGATGCTGAAAGAGATTTCAAGCACTGTATGTCAATGGTAGCAGCATTGGTAGGATCTTCTGATGGTGGGCGATGCAGTGATGAAGCTTAAATGTGGCGGCAGATTGATGAACTAGAGATAAACTTGCCAGTTTATAGTCTTAGTGGACTATCATGGGTTAGTTTTATGTCATAACCCGTTGGACATTGCCTGTTTAGCGTCATGGCGGACGTTACATTGCCAGTTTTTAGTCTTAGCGGACTATGAGGAGGCAAGCTAGTTTATAGTCTTAGCTGACCCTGATGGTTGTGACAGTGGCAGTTTACTGTCATGCCGGACGGGTGCTAGTTTATCGTCATTGCAGACACTGTGTGGTATCGGTTTTAAGTCATGATCTAGGACTGTTCTGTGGTATCAGTTTACCGTCATGATTCCAGGATGAGCTGTGGTATCAGTTCATAGTCGTGATTCCAGGACTTGCACATACCTGAACTTATACTCAAACGTAGAACGGTTTCAGGAACAAGTGATTGGTTGGATTGGCAAATTCGTTTCCTTCCATATCGGCTAGCTTGAATGCCCCGTTGTCAAACGCTTTAGTGACCAAGTAAGGCCCTTCCCAGTTGGCTGAGAATTTGTCCAGGTGTTCCCAAACAGCTTTAAGCACAAGGTCACCCTCTTTGATAGGGCACTTCTTGATGTTATATCGATGTCGTTGCCGTTGTTGTCTTTGATACCATTCGATCTGATCGAGGGCGCAGACGCGTTCTTCTTCCATCGATTCAAGATCAACGATGCGTAGATCATTGTTTTGCCCATCGTCGAGGAGCCCCGAAAGTGTGATCCTTAAAGATGATACCTGTAATTCCAAAGGTAAAACAGCTTTAGAATCGTAAACAAGACTGTATGGCATCTTACCTGTTGAGGTTCAGTGCATAGTACGGTATGTCCATAATGCGTATGTCAATTGCTCATGCCATTTTCTTTTGCTCTGGGTAAGCATTTTCTTAAGTATTGTAATAATCATCTTGTTTGTTGCTTCCTCTTGTCCATTACTCTAAGGATAGTAAGGGGATGAAAATGAGTATTTGATCCCTAAATTTTCACAAAAGGTTTCGGTCTTGGCACTGCTAAATTGTGGCCTGTTGTCAGTGATGATTGT
>MNCI01001906.1:1238-40694 GCA_015680685.1 Gnetum montanum
GTTTGGTTTGTTGTACATTGACCAACAGTTTCTTGTCTGGGCTCTCAGGTTTGTATATTGTCATGGCCCTTTAATATAAGGTCCTTCCCTCAATGTTTGAAATTTAGTACGTTGTGGCACACGTGTGGGATTTTAGTAGAGAACCTTATCTCCTGGTTGATATTTAACTTTCCTAATCCTTAGGTCATGATGTTGTTTATTGAATGCCTTATGCAACTTGTTAGATGACAATGTAGCTAGTTGATTTTCGTCTAGCAAGTTAAGGGTTACTAACCATTATTTCTGTGCTAGATCAAGGTCAAGGTTGAGGTCACATGTCGTGGATAGTGTTCGGAGCTCAGTTTGAATGGGAAGCATTAGTAATTTACCGTACACTAACTCATAGGGAGAGTAGCCTGTAGGGAGTTTCCATGTGGAGCGGTATGCCCAAAGAGCATCATTCAGTTTAGTGCTCTAGTCTTGCCTAAACTTGCTAATGGTTCTTGTTNGGTATGGTGTAGTCAATTTATGCTCAACCCCCAAGCGTTGCATTAATTTCTGAAAAGTTGCACCTGTGAAGTGTGTACCATTGTCTGAAATAAGTGCATGTGACACACCAAACTTGTTTATGATTTGTTGTTGAACAAATCGTGTAGCTGTAGATGATGTACAATATTTAACAGTAGCTACTTTGGCCCATTTTGTTAGGTAATCAATGGAAACAATAATATAAGCTTTTCCATTGGACATTGGTGTAATCGTCCCTGTAAAATAAATTCTAGAAATGTTGAAGAGTTCTAATAGTTGTATCCATTATTGTGGACCCTCCATTCTAGCAGTCATTCCCCCATCACATTGACAGTGCTCACAAGATTGGATGAAACGATGGGCGTCTCGAAATAATGTAGGCCAATAATATCCAGCAAGCAAGATCTTGATGGCCGTTTGTCTTCCAGCGTAATGACCCCCACAAAGACCCTCATGAGCATCTTGGAGAACTCGTAGTTGATCTATATCAGGAACACGCCATCAAACCAAGCCATCGGGACACACTTTGTAAAGTTGCCCATTGATCTCCGTAAAGTACTTAGCTCGGTGAAGAAATTGTTGTTTCTTCTTAAGGTTTAACTCTTATGGTATTTGTTGTGTGAGGAGATAGGTAAGAATGCTACTTACCAGTTTATCTTCATGGGTGATTGATTATTCATTGCACCAGCAAAGAGGAATTCATTTGGGAAATAATTAGAAATTGGATACTCATCCTCTTTGTTGTCCCATCACAACCGAGATAAATGATCAGCAACTACATTCTCGATGCCTTTATGATCGATCATTGTAAGATCAAACTCTTGTAAGATTACAAGCCATCATATGATATGAGGGCTTACCATTGGCTTATGCATGAGGAACTAGATCACACTATGATCTGTATGTATATATACTTTATATCCCAATACATAGTGTCTAAAATTTTCTAGTGCAAACAATACAACTATTAATTTTTTCTCTATGGTAGTGTAGTTAAGTTGTGCACCAGTGATACTTCTACTTGCACAGTGGATGTAATAAGAATGCTTCTGGTCATCTAACTGTGTAAGTATGGCTCCTAAAGCATAGTTAGACATGTCAGTCATGGTATGGAATGGTTTGGATTAGTCAGGAGCTTGTAGAATGGGTGTTTCAATTAGCTTCTATTTCAGAGTTTGGAAAGCTAATTTGCATTCTCTGGTCCACTTGAAAGGTATGTTCTTTTTCGTTAATTCCACCAATGGTTTGGCAACCTTTGAAAAGTTCTCAATAAATATCCTATAGTAGCCAGTATGTCCAAGGAATGACTGAATATCTTTGACAGTTTTCGGTTGACAAGTAATTCCTTGGACAATTTTGATTTTCTTGGGGTCTACCTCTATCCCTATGTGTGAGATTTTGTGCCCTTGTACTATGCCTTCTTGGACCATCAAATGGCTTTTTTGCCAATTGAGCCTCAAATTGGTTTCTACACATCTTTTTAACACTTACTCCAAATGGTCCAAGGTTTGATCAAAGTTTGCTCCATAAGTAGAGAATTCGTCCATAAAGACCTCCATGCCATTCCCTATCTGCTATTGGAATATGCTTAGAACTAGTCATTGAAATGTTGTAGGGACATTGCACAAGCCAAATGACATTTATTTGTATGCGAACGTTCCTCAAGGACTAGTGAACATAGTCTTGGCTTGGTCTTCTGGGGCTATTTGTATTTGGTTATATCTACTATATCCATCTAGAAAACTGTAATAGCAATGCCTTGCGATGGTGTCTAAGACTTGGCTGACAAATGGAAATGGAAAGTGATCTTTTAATGTTGCCATATTTAGTAGCCTAAAATCTATGCATAGCCTCCATTTTCCTTCCTTTTTAGGCACAATAACTAAGGGGCTAACCCATTCACTATTAGCAATGGGGTATATGAACCCAGCCTTGAGAAGCTGTTCCATTTCTTTCTTAACTACTTGCTTTAGCTTAGGGTTCAATTGCCTCTGCAGTTGTCTTCAAGGCTTCATGGAGGGATTAGTGTAAATTCTATGTTGGCATATCATAGGATCTATTCTAGTTAATTTGGGATATGACCAAGCGAAGGCTTCCGACCATTTATTTATTACCTTCAGCAGTTCTTCTTTTTGTTGAGGAGCAAGCTTAGATTTGATAATTATCAATTTTCTATTTTTAAGGAATGTGTATTCCATACCAGTGGGCAATGGTTTCAACAAGAGGGGCTCCTGCTTAAATTTCTTATGGATTTCCAACTTCCCCCAGTTTATATTTTCAAGGTTAAGACTTGGAAGTTGGCGGTGGAGTTGCTCTAATGCGTCTATGCTATCGATGTAAGCACAAGTCAAACCCTCAATTGGTTCCATGCATATGAGTGAACTACTTTGTTGATCAGTTGTTAGCCACTGTGTGTCTTCCTATTGTGTGGCTACTACATACAAGCATCTTTGTATGTTAATCACTTGTGCACACTGATTGCATGTCGGCAATGCTAAACTTTGCACAAACCATGACCTCTGCACGTAATTAGACCCTATGTCACTGTATGTGATGCACGAATCTTTCTTCTTCTTGATCTTTCCATATGTATTTTCCTTTGATATTTATAGGGAAAGATCATAGATTCCTAGGCGTGCATCGATGGTGCTTAGCTATGCTCTTCCCATTATGATTGGGAAGTCCCCTTTACCGTTGTTTACATGAATAACTAGGAAGTCAGTTGGGTATGACCACCCACAAATAGTGGTAACAATGTCTTCCACTATTCCCAATGGGACATTGATGGACTGGTCAGCCAACTCTAGACTGATTTTGCTCTTTTTCAATGGAGGCAGGTTCCAGGCCTTGTACATTTCTTGAGAAATCAAGTTAACACCGGAACCTGAATCCAAAAGAGCCTTGCACGACGCATTTCCAGCAATTTGTAAGTATATCAGAGGACTCCCAGGAACAAAAAATTTCTTGGGAGGGTGGCCAACTTTGATCCAATCAGTAATGGCATGTGTTAGCATGACCGTATGCATTGAGTGCAGTGATTAGGTTGAAGGGGGCTTCAAAATTTTGATTGATACTAAGGCATCTAAGGAATTAGCCACTTGTGATTGCAAGGGCTTGGTTGGATTGTTGGTTCTAAAGAAAGGTCTTTTCTTCATGTGGTTGTTGGAACCAATAGTAGGTTGAGAGTTAATAGCCCTTGTGACGTGACGTTGCTGCGACTAGGTAGGGATTTTACCTTGCATCGTGGGAGCAGGTGGTAGTGGAGCTATTGGTGGAAGAGATGTAGCCGGATGAGAAGGATGATATGCTTGTGGAATATTGCCTCTAGAAGAGGGGGTTCCATAATAATTGTGGGCTTGGTAGTGAGGTTGAGGAGTGACGTGACCAGTAGAGTCATGTGGGAAGATTGGTTGCTACATGTAATATCCATATAGGTCAGGTTGTCGGTAAGGATACTATTGCCTTGGTGGTGGCATTCCCCATGATTATGGGCATTGCCACTATTGATATTGCTGAATTAGTTGTGGTGGAGTTCCATTGGGATAATACGTTAAGGGTTGATGGAACTATCTTGGGTTACCTTGAGGGTAAGGTAACCTTCGGGGTGTTTGCCTTTTGTTTAATCATGGGTTGAGTGCATACATCCCAGACTCCTATAGATGTGAGATTACAGGGCAACATCCCTTAGGATGGTCATATTGACATATCTTGCATCCACTAGCATTGTCTATTTCTGAATCCAAAACCTCTTCAATGATGAAAACTTTGCCCTTACCCTTGCTATGTGCATGTTTAGCTTCTCTTTTTTTTCTTTTTTCGTGATCACTACCTTGCTCTCTAGACTCCTCTACTATTTTAAGAACAGTTTGAAATCTATTTTCTAGGGAATTCCACATTTGGTCTACCTTTTCCAAAACTTCTGATGTCATCTTTTGGATAGGCAAAGTTTTCCTATTCACCATCTCTTCGAGTGGTGACTCTTCTTCATCCTTTCAAAATCTTACTCCCCTATTTCAAAAGGAAGGATCTCAGTTATACTCTTCTGCACTTTCTCTCTTCTGTAGCTCACCTTCTCCCTTAGCAACTTGCTCCAATAGTCTTTGAATTTGATGGAAGCTAAGCTTGGATAGTCTCCCTTGGGCATAAGTCCCAAGGGTTCTTCTCGTTTCATGCCTAAGGCCATCCACAAGATGGTGCCGTTGATCCCTTTGCGAATAACCATGGCCAAGACAACAATGTAATAGTGCATAGTATCAGCCCATGGTAGCATCCAAGGGTTCATGTCCTCCTTGTTTCTAGCCTTCAATTTGATTTTGCAAGTTAGACACTCGAGAGTATGTTTGGTATTTGTGATTAAATAGTTTTAACATAGTACTCCACCTACGAAAGGTTTATGGTTCTAAAGACTAGTACTAACTTTCCACTTCTTTAACTAATGTCCATGGGAACAACTTAAGTTTTTGCCATTTTTTCTCTATGTTCTATAAGGCACACACATCATGGAATGCTTGTAAATGATTTTGAGGATCAGCGTTATATCCCCCTTCAAATTGTAGGATGTTGTTCATATCTAATCTCTTGATCCTACTATCTTTCTGATGCCTTGTTGGAATTCTAAAAACCTCAGTTATGTCCAACATACTTTGAGTAGCGAGGAGGGATTTATCGTGATCGTCTTGTCCATGGTGTCTATGATGCCTACGTTGTTCCCTACTCTCCCTTCTTCTATGTTGTAACTCTCTATAGTGCCCTCGTCCTCTTTCCTGGCTGTTTCATCTATGACTTCCACTTTGTCTACCTTTATCCCCATGGTCTTTTTCTTTATAACCACATCCGAATATTGAAGGAGAGGGTGAAGGAGATGATGAAAGTGAAGAAGAAGAAGAACCATCACCATGACGGTGTCTGCTACCTTCTCTTCTGCGGTCTCAGCCCTAATCGCAATTGCGATCAGAATGTCCACCTTTATCATGAGTTCATGTCCCTTTTTCAGATCCTTTATGCCTGTGGGTATTAGAACCTAGGTTATGAATAGTGGAATGAAGGTTCTGATACACAACCTCTTGGCCAAAGTCAAGGGGAGGAACATTGTTGTGTGGGCGACTGCCTAAGGTAGGTTCAAGACCCTCGTTTTCACTTAAGACATGTGGGGCATCCTGGGACCACTTACTGTTCAAAGACTTATGATGTCTCTCTTGTTGCAAGTTCCTTTGACGTTGTGCCTCTGTGGGACGGTATTCTCTCGAGTCATGGTCTTGCACAACGTATTCTACATATAAGTGCAGCATGCCAATTCGTGTAAGAGCATGAAGAAGCATGCTCGGGATTGAACGATTGGGAAGTAACACTATGTTACCTTCTAGGTCTCGCCAACACAGTTGTTTGTCTTGATGGAGGATAAAGGTGAAGTCTGGTATATACTCATCGAGATGAATATATACTACTCTAACTTGTTGAGGGACCAGTGAATCAACATCATGTGTATTACGTCGTCGACTGTTTCCTATTTCAGACCTAGGCGGTTGAGGCGCTTTTGTACGAAGAAGGAGACATACTTGTCTGTTCAATGTGCAATGTATTCTTCTTTATTATTTTCTCAACCAACCCTAAGGGTTCATTCCAATGATGTGAATGATTTCCTATGTTCTAGTTAGTGCACAAACAACTAAGTCCCCAGCAATGACACCAATGATGAGCTGCGAGGTACCCGTACACTCAACCATACGAATACGAGCATTTCACGCATGATTCAGTCAAATTCCAAGGACTAAGTGCTTATGTGTCCTTTTGGAACAAGGATGGTTTGGTTGATCGTTGTCTTCCCAAGCTTACTTGTATGTCATGATTGTATGTTTAAGTAAGCTTGAGGCATATGATTTTTATAGCTTTTATGTTTTTATGTCCTACTGCTAATAAGGGAGGAGAGAAAGAGATAACTAAGTGACTAATTTAACTTAACTACTCATTAACCAAGTTCTAACTAATCCTAACACTAGCATCCCTTCCCACTTGTCGTACACATCCTAAACTAGTGCAACACTGCTGGGATTACCAAACACTAATCGTTACTGGGTTACCAAGTGTTACATGCATGCTCGAAGTGGTTGTGCTTGTGTAATTTAACGATTTGCTTAATTGATCAAAATAAATTGCTGTGCTAATAACAGAAATGTAAAGTGCATAAAATAAAATAAAATAAAATAAATGCATAAGAAAATAAAATAAAAGAAATGCGTAAGAAAAAAAATCTCAAGTGCTGCAAAAATGAATCAAAGAGCTCGTCTTTATTGCTGTACACAAGGTGTGCTTACGTACACAATGCTCAAATAAATATCTATCCACACTTAGACCTCTTGCTGCAGGCACTTGGAAAATACTTTAACTTTCAAATAGACTACAAGAATTTCGCTACTTGACTGCTAAAAGACTTCTTTTCCAATTGTGTGCCTGGGCATTGTATTTATAGGCTTGGGAGCAACTACTCTAATCATTAGAGTAACCACTCTAATAATTAGAATAAATCGCTAGAGTAACTGCTCTAATAATTAGAATAAACTGCTAGAGTAATTGCTCTAATAATTAGAAGGTAATTTTAATAATATTTCTCTCATCACTTAGCACCAAAAAGTATAAATAATTGTGGCATCTCTTTAAAATAATCCTAGATACCAAAATATGATGATGAACTTTTCACAAAAAAATAATTCAAGCAACTCATTATGGATGATTTAGTTACTTAAATCAAAACACTTGAAAGTTTGAGAATTAACAAAAATGATAAAAAATAAGTGTTCACAGCTAGCATAAGAAGAGGAAGACTCAATAGAAGTTATTCTTAGGACCAAAGCAACTTAGATAAGTTAGAGACTTTTCAAAGAGATAATAGAAGTAGAGATATCATAAGAGGAAGATGGAACTTACAAGGACAAAGAAATGCTGCAATCTCTCTATGTAAAATTTGTACTAAAAAAGAGGCCACACCATATAAGTATGTTGATACAACTCTAGACTTGATGCTCTTCAACTCTAAGATAAAGATAAAGGAGTATTGATATCAAATCAAGAAGATCCCTAGGGTAAGATCAAAGCATTCAATTCTAGCAAAATAATTAAGCAGAGTTCTTGGATCATAGACAATAAATGGTCTAATCATATGATACGATATAAGTCTCAATTTTTTTTAATACAAATAAAAAAAATTGGTAGATTAAAAATAGGAGATGGTAACAACCTTAACATAGAAGGAGTTAGAAATTGCATTATCAAATTACCAAACAACAAATTTATAGCCATTCTTAATGTATTCAATGTACAAAATCTCTCAAATCCTCTTATTTCATTAGGAAAAATGGCCAAGAAAGAAATCAAAATCACCTTCAAAGATGACTAGTGCATTGTTTAAAAGTGAAAAAAAGAAGAAATCATTAAAATAAAAGCCTACAACAACAAAATCTATTGCATAGATTAAAATCACTGTAATATGAGAGGAAACCTTATCTAAGATAATAACTAAACCATTGTTCAAGTTGCTACTTTAGAAAAAGAATCACACAAAGATCCATATCAAAGCATTTCCAAGCATCAAATAACAAGTGAAGAAGAAGCTAAAATTTGATACAAAAGATTGGAATACACCTCTTACAACAAACTAGAAAAAATGACAAAGTTAAAGAAAGTAATAGGAATTCAAATAAGAGATACTCCCAAAGAAAAATTTGAAATAAACATTCAAGGAATGTAAATCAATAGTCCTCATACAACAACTATACAAAGAAAAGCAAGCCCTCTTGATCTTTTTCATATGGATCTAAATGAACCTATTCTTTCACCTGTATAGGAGGAGCCAATTACACACTTGTCATGGTAGATGATTTCTCAAGAGATACTTGGACATACAACATTAAGAGTAAGGTTGAGGGGATAATTAAATTCAAAGACTTCTACATTATCATGAAAAATAATATGGATCTATCCATCAGAGCCATTAGATTAGATAGAAGAGGAGAGTTCATTAATTAAGAAGTTAAAGGTTTTTATACACATCAAGGCATTTTACATCAAACTACATGTGGATATAGTCCACAATCAAATGGCATTATAGAAAGAAAAATAGAACCTTGCATGACATGGTGAGATGTCTTCTTAAAAATTCTCAAATCTCTAAAAATTTTTGGAGCATGGTCATGAATGTAACAACCTCCATTATTAATAGAATAATTAGCGGCAATAACAAAGATAAGACCTCCTACAAACTCTTCTATAGAAAAATTTCAAATATAAAAAACATAAGAACATTTAGATGTCATTATTATGTCAAAATTCTAAAGCAATTCATAGATAAATTGGAAAGAAGAGGAAAGAAATGCATTTTTTAGGATATGAAGAAAGTTATTCCTCTTGATTTTCTTAGAGCAAATTTGCTCAAGTTAGGCCTCAGTCAAAGTGACCTCTAGGTTTATCCTAGGCCTTGGCACCTCATGTTGCCTCGATTGGCCTATCTCAGTTGTGGGAATCTATTGGACACTTCAGGCTCTTGTCAAAGAGGTCCCATTACATGTGTCTCTTCTTCAGGTTCTTGGGGCTATTGTAGCTACTGGCCCCTTTCTCCTCTTGGTTGCTTCTCCCTTAGTTGGGATGGTCCTTCACCCTATGGTCTCTTTGGTACCATCTGCAATCACAAACATAACCCAAGATTAGTGTTTCATGTGTAACCATTAATACCTTTGATACTTTTTTTCATTTGAGTAAGTTACACTTTGGTTAGTTGTGATCATGGTGGATGGATTATTTTGTTATATTATTATTATTTTATTTGTTTAGCTACCTGAGTTTGTTGATGAGGTTTAACTTCATGTAGATTGGTAATTTTAATAATATTTTATTAGTTAAACCTTGGGGAGTTAGAAATATTTCAAAAACTTTTCCATCATAAACCATAGATTTGTGTCCCCCATGACGTAAAGCTCACCTCTGGTAGCTGAATGGTCAAAGAATGAGTGAATTCAAACAAGTGGTTAGAAAGTTATGGCTTTGAGAAGGTTCTAGGCTCTAAAAATTACAAAAAATCCTCTAGTGTTATGAGGAAAATGTGAAAATTTCACTAACTCCTGTCACATATTTATAGTGTTTTTCCCCTACATCAATGGGGATGCATTAATGCAACCAGAGATAAAAAATTTCACATGCAAAAAATTAAGTATAGAAAAACATTTTGTGATGAATTAGAGTCCAAAGGAAGCCAAAAAAGCCTAGATTAAGGATAAAATGAAGAGGGCTTGGCATGTAGTTGGGAAAGGATATTTGGTTGGAGTTAAATATTAAGAAGCACAAAACTAGATGTTTCATGGTGGAAAACAATGGGTTTCAGAGCAAAATGACCAAGGGATAGGAAAGTTAACTATCCAAGCTAAGGCATATGTAAGTGGGTCCTCTTGAGAGTAGGCTCATGCCCTTAATGCCCTTGCATGACCTCATACTAAGGAGTTCATGGATCCCAAGGATGATTCATGGCTATGGATTGTTGAAAATCAAATCACCCAAGATACCACCAAAGAATTGAGACATATCCAAATGGACACATTGATTAAACATGAAAATAGATAATGAGATGATAAATGGATTGAAATGATGAGAAGAGAAAGAATGAAATGGATTTCCTTATGCTGGTCACAAGAACTCCTTGTGGAGTTTGTGATTAAGGTGACCTTGGGAACATCACATCCTTAGTTGGAATCAAGACCATCCTCTTCTAGTGGCTTTACATTGACATGTTGAGATCTCTCAATCCCCTAGAGCTTACGGATACCACAATGATCATCCACCATTCCAAATAGAGAAAAAAGGAGAAGCAGCAAGTGAAGAGGACCTTAGTTAGAGGGGTGCCTTTAGGCATGGATAACATGTCTTTTGAGTCCCATAAGTAGTGCTTGTAGCCCATGTTTGTTTGTTTGGGAACCACACCATGCAAGGACATTACTTTCTATTATTGGTCGATGGTAAGAAAGGAATTGATGAGAATACCCATAAAACTCCAAATGGTTGGTAGGTACAAAAGGTGATAAATTTCCTTGAAGCCACATCCTTGCCAATTCCACTTGATTTGTTCTATGTCTGGGAGTACCAAGGTCATGAGTTCATTTAAAATTGTTATTAAAAAGGACCTCATGCTTCTAGAACAAAAGAAACACCATGGAGTTTTGAGCAAAATGGATAGATGTTGTAAGCTCACTACCTAATACCATGTGAAAACCAATGTTAGAATTCAATTATAAAATCTAGTTATTAAGTAATCAATTTAAACAATAGAATTTAATTAATCCAACAACAATCAGTAGTTGCATTCGGCATCAAAGTTTTGCTGGCAATAAAGAAGAGAAAGACCTGCAAGATATTTTAGATAAAATAAAATATAAAAGAAATTATAAAATATTAAAGAAAATGGAAAACATATGAAGAATGGTGTAAAACAAAAATTTTGGAAAATTGAGGAGTGACTTTGTAGGATGTTACCATGGATGGCCATATCCCCCATGATTGAGTTGGAAGGGAGAGATCTGAAAGATTAAGCATGCTTGGCCATAAGTTTAGGCATTATTTCCATTGGTTGGTTTTGGTTTGAGGAAAGGTTTAAGTTGTTGGGTGTTAATTAAAAATATCTTACTTGTGATATTAAGATGGTATATCATCATGGCCCTAGATGGGAAAGTTTCATATATGATGTAAGGGCCCTCCCATAATGTTTGAAATTTGGTACATTGAGGAATATGCATGGGGTTCTAGTAGAGCACCTTATCTCCTAGTTGAATCTTTACTTTCCTTATTATAAGATGATGACACTGTTTGTTATGTGCCTTGTGCACTTCTTTCAATGATAAGGCCACTAATTTATTCTTGTTTAGCATGTTGAAATTCATTAGTCTTTTTCTTTGGGCTAGACTTGGGTCCAAGTCAAGGTCATAGGTTGTTAAAAGTGTATGGAATGTAGATTGGATGGAAAGAGTTGGAAGTTTTCCATACACTAACTCATAGGCAGAGTAACCAATAAGAAGTTTCCATGTTGAACAATAAGCCTAAAGAGCATCATTGAGTTTATTGCTTTAGTCCTTTGTACATGTTAGTATTTTAGTAATTTCCCCATTAGTAACGTCAACTTAATTGTTAGCTTGGGATGGTATGGAATTATTAATTTATGTTTAACCCCTAAGCATTGCATGAGCTTTTGAAAAGTAGCCCTAGTAAAGTGTGTTCCATTATTTGAAATCAGTATCCAAGGCATACAAAACCTATTTATAACATTTTGTTGTACAAACCATGCCACCATAGAGGATGAACATTGAGTGATGGCAACAACTTTAGCTCATTTGGTATAGTAGTCAGTTGTCACAATGATGTAGACCTTTTCATTTGACATAGGGTTGATGGATCCCATGAAATCAATCCTCTAAAGATTGAAAGGCTTTAGTGGTTGGATCCATTGTTGCAGTCCTTCCATGTGTATAGTTATCCCTCCATCACGTTGGCATATATCATAGGAATCAATGAATTAATGGACATCCCTAATGATTATGGGCCAGTAATATCCTACCATGAGGATCTTAATGTTCATCCTCCTTCTAGCATAGTGACCCCCACAAGGACCCTTGTGTGCATCCTAGAGGACTCGAAGTTGGTTTGTGTTGGGGACACACCATCATACTGAGCCATCTATGCAACTCTTGTAGAGGTTTCCTTTAATCTCTATGAAGTGTTTGGCCTGGTGCAGAAACTATTGTTTCTTCTTGTTATCCCACTCCTGTGGAATTTCCTAAGTGAGTAGATAGGATAGGATGTTATCATACTAGTTTTCTTCTTTGGGATTTTGAGGATTAAGAACAACAACAAAGAAAAAATCATTAGGAAATTGATTAGACAGTGAGCTCTCTTCCTCCTTGCTATTCCATCTCAACTGAGACAAGTAGTTAGCCACCACATTCTCAATTCCCTTTTGGTTAACGATTGTTAAGTCAAACTCCTGGAGGATCACTAGCCACCATATGATATGTGGGCTCATCGTTGGCTTGTTCATCAGGAACTAGATGGCACAGTGATTGGTGTGCACAAAAACCTTGTACCCAAGCACATAGTGCATGAATTTCTCTAATCCATACACCACTACCATACACTCATTTTCAATGGTGGTGTAGTTGATTTGTGCATCCACAATGCTTTTGCTTGCATAGTGGATGTAATATGGATGTTTATGATCATCAATCTATGTAAGCACGATTCCCAAGGCATAATTGGATGCATCTATCATGATGTGAAATGGCCTGGACTAGTTTGGTACTCATAGAATCAAAGTTTCTATGAGTTTCTACTTCAACTATTGGAATGCATTTTCACATTCCTTGGTCCAGAAGAATGGTGCATCTTTCTTTGTAAGCTTTACCAATGACTTGGTAATGCTTGGGAAGTTTTTGATGAAGCACCTATAATAACTAGTGCGGCAAGGAATGACCTCATGTCCTTCACTATTTCTAGTTATATGGTTATTCCTTGGATGACCCCTATTTTTTATTAGTTGAGCCTCACATTTGTCTCCACACACCTTCTAAGCACTTACTCAAGGTGATCTAGGGCTTGCTCAAATATAGCCTCGTAGGTAAATAAGTCATTCATGAAGACCTCTACCTCGTTACAGATATGTTATTGGAAGATGCTTAGGACCAAAAGTTGAAATGTGGTGGGAGCATTACATAGGCTAAAAGACATCTTTTTGTATGTGAAAGTCCCCCAAGGACTTGTGAATGTTGTCTTGGCCTGGTCCTTTGGTGTAATTTAGATTTAGTTATAGCCACTATAACCATCCAAAAAGCTATAGTAGCAATGCCCTACAATGATATCTAACACTTGGTCCACAAATGACAATGGAAAATGATCTTTATAAGTGACCATATTTAATATTGAAAAGTCTATATAGAATCTCCACTTTTTTCCCTTCTTTGGCATAATAACAAGTGGGCTAACCTACTTGCTATTTGCAATTGGATAGATGAACTTGACTTTAAGGAGTTGTTCAATTTCCTCCTTGACAATTTGCTTGATTTCTGAGTTCAAGTGTATTTGCGGCTATCTCTTTGGTTTGATGGAGGAGTTTGTATAAATTCTATGCTGGCATATCCTAGGATTGATTCTTGTTAACTCATGATATGACCAAGTGAAGGCTGTTGACCATTTGTTCACAACTCCTAAAAATTTCTTCTTGTGTATAAGAGCAAGTGTGGAATTGATAATAACTAGATTGCCATTATTTAAGAAAGCATATTCCATTCCTACTAGTAGATCCTTTAACTAAAAAGACTCTTGCTTAAAAGCTTGAGGGATCTCCAACTCTCCTAATTGTTCTCCCTTTGTTTATTAGAGAGTTGGCAATGTATCTACTCTAACTTATCCATGCTTTCAACATATGAACTTGTAAGGCTCTCAACTAGTTCCATGCATATTGTTGATCCAACCTCATTCTCTATAGTCAACTATTGGGTACCTTCCTATTTAGTGGCTATAGAGTACAAGCACCTCTAAATTTTTACTGTCTTTGCACATTGATTGCATGCTTGAAGGGATGTGCCTTTGATGTCCACAGTCTCTGAACACAATGGCACACTATGTCACTATACATGATGCATGGAACTCTCTTCTTCTTGATCTTTCCAAATTCATTTTACTTGGAAATCTCTAGGAAAAGGTCTTGAATCCCCAATCTAGCATCAATGGTTCTCAACCATGCTCTCCCCATGATGATAGGAAAGTCTTCTTTGCAACTTTCACATGGATCATTAGGAAATTAGCAAGATAGGACCATCCACAAACTATTGTCACAATGTCTTCCACTAATCCCAAAGGAACAATGATGGATTGGTCGGCCACCTCCAATTTGATGTTGCTCTTTTTTAATGGAGGTAGGTTTTAGGCTTTGTGCATTTCTTGCAAAATCAAGTTAACTTCAGAACTTGAATCCGAAAGAGCATTACATGGTTAATTTCTAGTGATTTTCAAGTAAATAAGAGAGGACTCCGAGGATCATATTCTTGGAAATATGGTTGGTCCTGATCTAATATGTGATTGCATGGGTCAACATGATAGTGTGCAATTGGGAAGTACTTTTTTTTGAAGGCTACTCCATGGAACTTTCAAAGGTTGATGTAGCAGGGTTAACAACCATAGGTGTTTGTAGGGCTTCATGGGATTGTTGGTTCTAGAAAATAACCTCTTGCAAGGCTTGGAGTCAAGACCACTTGGTTGGTTGTAAGTTTACTACCCTCATAGTGTTTCTTTGATGTGGCTGGGCAGGTATTTCATCTTGCATGATTGAAGCAGGTGGTAGAGGAGTTAATGATGGTGGTGTAAGAGTAAGTGAATGTCGAGGAGGATAGAAAGAGAATGTAGACCCCCTTAGAGAAGGTGCTTTATAGTACTTTGGAGGGTATTAGTGGTGTGGAAAGAAAGCATGCTAGGAAGAGTCACGTGGAAAGATTAGTTGTTGAATGTAGTGCCCATAGGGGTTAGGTTGGCGATAATGGTACTGCTAACTTAAAGGTGACATCCCCCATGACTATGGATGTTGCCATTGTTGGTACTGCTCTTGAGGCTAAGGTGACACTCCACTTAGATAGTAAGCTTGTTCATGGAAATGCTACAGATAGTTGCCTTGTGGATAAGGCTAACACCTAGGTGCTTGCCATTTTACCAATCTAGGATTTAGAGCATACATCCTATATTCTTGTAAGTATGATAATATAGGGCAACATCCCTTGGGATGTTTGTATTGGCAGATGTCACATTCATCATCATTAGTTTTTTAATCTATAGCTCCTCAACTACTATAGCTTTATCCTTATTTTTATGATTTTTCTATTCAACATCCTTCTTTTTCCTTTTTTCATGACCACTATCTCCTTGATCTCTACATTCCTCTATAATCTTCAGAGTAGTTTAGAACTTCTCATCCAAGGAGTCCCACATCTTGTCAACCATATCTAATATTTTAGTAATATATTTTTGGATCAACAATATTTTTCTCTGAACTACTTCATCTAGTGGTGCTTCCTCCTCATTCTCATAGAAACAAGCCTCCCTTTTGCAGATGGAGGGGTCTCTGTTGTATTCATCTATACTTTCTCATTTTTAGCTCTCCTTACTCTTTGGCCACTTGCTCAATGAGCCTTTGAATTTGATGGATCCTTAGCTTAGAAAGTCTTCCTTGGGCATAGACCCCAAGGGTTCTCCTTGTTTCAATTCTAAGCCCATCTATGATATGGCATAGCTAATCCTATTGAAAGTATCCATGGCTTGGGCATGAATGCAATAAAGAGTAGTACTCACTCATGACTACATCCAAGGACTCATGAGTGCCTTGCTTCCATCCTTGGATTTGCCTCCTCAGATTGGACACTTTGGAGTATGTTTGATATTTGTCATTGGATAATTCTAGCATCATACTCCATCATTGAATAGATATTGGTTCCAAGGACTAGTACCAGCTTTCTACTTCTTTTATGAGTATCCTTGAGAATACACTTAGCATTTTCCATTCATTTTTCCACATTTTGCAAGGCACAAGCATCATGGAAGGTTTACAAATGATTATGTGGGTCTGAATTATATTCCCTCTCAAACTTATAGATATTGTTCATATCTAACTATTTAATGTAGCTATCCTTCAAGTACCTAGCAGGAATCCTAATAGTCTCTAAAATATTCAACATGTTTCTGGTAGCTAGCAGGGGTTCATCATAGTCATAATAGTCTCTGTAGTCCTTATCATGGACATGATGCCTACGATGAGTTTTGTTGTTCCTTTGCTCTTTGTGATGTTCATCCCCTTGCTACTACTCATGCCTTTGGTCCCTATTGTCCTAGTGGGATCTAAGGTCATCCCTATCTAGCTGTTCATCTCCATCACGATCTATGTTGCTTCTCTCATGGTCCTAGCCTTTGCTTCTTTTGTTGGAGTTGGAGGAGGAAGACAATGAAGATGATGATGAAGGTGAAGAGGAAGGAGAATTAGCACTAGAACAATGCCTACTACCTCCTCTTCTTCAGTCCCTACCTTGATCACCATGCTTATCTTTCTCTTAGTGCTTGTCATTACCCCTACCTCTAGATGAATGGATTTGATTATCATCTTTTGAGGCCCCTTGATCTTGAGACCTGTTCTTCCCATCACCAAGGTTGTCCATAATTGATTGCAACCATTGGTTAAGGGTCTCCTTATCAAAGAGAGGAAGAGAATCTATGTATTGGGAGACACCCAAAAAGAAGTCCTCACCTTCTTTAGGTGTTTGTAGGAACAAGTTGTTAGGGAACCTTTTGAGTTTTGAAGCCTCGTATTAAGCTTCCATTTGCTGATCTTTCTTTTGTGGGGCCTCTATGAGATGATAATCTTGATAAGCATGGTCTTGAACCTTGTACTCTACATTAAGTCCAATAATGCCCAACTTGATGAGATTGTTCAATAACACTGTGAGAATAGATTAGTCGGGAGGCAACATGATGTTGCCTTCCATGTCCCTCCAACGTAGTTGCTCATCTTGATGCAGGATGAAGGTGAAATCCAAAGTATAAGAATCCAAATGAGTATAGAAAACTTTGAACTATTGGGACACTTATTTCCTTTGGCCTTCTTGCCTTTGATTGGATCCACTTATAAATGGTGGTGGAGAATCTTTCCTATGAGAAGAAGCCATATCAGTGATTGTCCAAAAATAGTATGTGTTCATTAGTATTAATTATCTTAATGGTTTAATGTTATTTTCCTTTATAAAGTTGTTAGATGGTTTTACTATCTTTTCTATGTAGCACACTTAGCTAACTAAATCCTTGGCAACAGGGCCAATGATAAGTAGTAAGTAGTTCCTATGCCCAACCATACGAATTACATGTGTTGCACTAATGATCTAGTCGAATTCCATGGACTCAGCTCCTAAATGCGCTAATGGGCAAAGATAATGACTTAGAGATGCAATTTTTATTTTCTTGGCTTTACTTGTGGGAGTTCACTTTGTATGATTAAGTATAAGCCAAGGCATATGATATTTATGTATATATTTTATATTTTATTTGATTATGTCAAAGTGTAAAAAAACGGTAATTAATTTTGAATTAACTAATTAACTATCTAATGCCTTAATCTTACTACCCTAACATAAGCATATGGGCCCATCTTTCGTGCACATTTTGAACTCATTAGGAATGCTACTAGGTTACTAAGTGTTAGGGTACTAGGCGTACCAAAAGATAATACTATTGGGATTACTAAGCGTTAACGGTATGTTCGAGGTAGTCATACTTATGTGTGATTATTAAGGATGTTAATTAAGTAAGTTCATGAATATAAAATGCATAAGTAATAAAATGCATAATGGAAACATTAAACTATTCTTAAGTGTTGCAAGGAAATCCAAGAATCTCATCTTTATTGTTGGCACATCAAAGTGTTCAGGTACATTGATGTTCGAATAAGGATTTGTACAATCCTAAAAGTCCTAGTGCGGGCACTCAAAAAACATTCTAACTCTAATAGAAGAAAATTGCAAGAACTTGGATACTCTATCAACTTAACATGCCAAAAATGCAATGGATATGCGCATTTATATAGGCAAGACTAGACACTATGTCAATGGGGTTACATCAATGCATACCCATCGATGTAGGTTGTCAAATGATTCATCAATTGGTGTTCTAAATTATTACATCAATATCAACTTAACTTTCATTCCATTTCTTGCATGATCTATAGCAACTATTTAAACCCTTCTTTATCTTGCTTTCCTAATTTTGAAAGTTGTTGATATTATAGGTAAGTTGCCATAATCCAATTTGTTTATTAAGACTACATCTAAATTTGATATAATTAACTTGTACAAATTTTGAAAGTTGCATGTTTTGTTATTTTGGTTACTTTATACACTAGAGCTTGTATCATATAATTATCTTTGATTAACATCTATCACAAAAGTATGTTATTGTAAAAGAAAGATTGTATAATATATTTTTATTATATTCAGTAGTACCTAAGTACTTTGTTGAATCTATATTTATTTTTCATGAGATGAATGCACTATGTATCCAATAGATTTTTTTTGTCTATGAATATGATAAAACCTCTAGCTTCAATATCTATGTCACCTTTTGAAATTAAATTATATAGATTTCTTAAGTTTCAATATGNTTAAAATGAGCCCAAAACACCTCCAAACATGGCAAAACATCCATGAATCATCATCAACAAGGTCAACACAAAAAGACACATACTAATAAGACACACTCATCCATGTCTTCTTCCAGCCAAAAACCTACAAAAACATTCATGTAGTATAGAATAACAAGATCAGAAGAGGTGTCCCTACATCAAAATCTCTTCTAATTCATGAATTTCTAGACCCAACATAATGAAAACTTAAGGAGTCTTTACAATTTAACTTCAAAATGTGAAATTTTTTCCATTCACATATTTCTAAAGCCAACATATTGAAACTTAAGAAATCTATATAATTTAATTTCAAAAGNCTCAGCTAAGACATCTTAGGTGTCTCAACTATGCATGCAACATCTTGGGCAAGACATCTCACTAGAATCTAAGACTTCTCAAGCCCAAAAGAGATATCTCAGAAAAATAGTAGATGTCTCAATTGAGAGTTTTGTTTTCACAAAAGACATCTTGGCAAGATTAGAGACAATCCATACAAATAGGGAAACTTCCAAAAATGCCCATCTCAATTTGTGAAATAGTCGAAACACAATGGAAAAAGATGAAAATAGTCAAGAAAAAGCTAAGAAGACTTGGAAAACATCTAAAAAACCTCAAGTTGAGTTGAGAAATTTTTTTTAGGATTCTTATCTTCCAGTTTGACATAAATATTGATGTATTCATTATTATTGATGCCATAAGTGAGAGAGAAAAGCTCTTGAGAGTGGAAAGCTAAGAAAGAGAGATAGGTAAGCACATTGGATGAGTGTAATTGGTGATTGCAACTCCAAGATTAGCTTGTGATGTATTGTTCTATGTGTTATATTCTCTTGTATCTCACTTATGAGTTGAGATTTCAATCTTGAGTTGTGAGAGAGATTTCTATTGGTTGTGTCTTACATTGAGAATAACCATTATGTGGTTGTAGAGCCTCATGCTTTGCAATATTGGTTGTGTGATATGTTTTGCATGCTTGTGGATTTTGTAAACCCTATTGATGAGCGATAAGCAGACCCTACGTCCAACCATACGAATCAAAAGCATTGCACACGATTTGGTTGAATTTCAAGGACTTTTAGGTTTCTACGCATACTGGTCTAGGAGGCAAATCAATTATTGCAATCATTGTCTTCCCAATTACACTTGTGAGTAAAAGGATATGGTTAAGTATAACTGAGGCATATGATTTTTATCAATTTTTATCTTTTTATGTTCTAAGTTGCCTAAGAAAAAAGAAAAAATAAAAAGGTAATTAATTACTACATTAGTCGAACTAGCTAACACTTAACTAATCCTAAAATAAGGATCCATTTCCATTTGTCGTACACATCCTGAACATGTATAACACTCTTGAGTTACCAAATGTTAAGCATTACACATATGCTTGAAGTGGTCATACTTATGTGTTTTAATTAATCACTATGTAATCTAACTTAATCAATTACTTAATTACTTAAAAACATTTAAGCAAGTTGCTTAAAATATTAAATGCTTAAAGAAATAATTAAATTAGTCCAAGTGTTGCAAGTTTTGATCAGAAATCGTGTCTTTATTGCTGCACACACTGAAGTGCTCAAGTACAACAATGCTTGAATAAAGATTCATATACTCTTTAACTTCTATTATGGGCACTTAGAAAAATATTCTAATTGTTGGGTAGAAAAACTATAAGAACTTCATTACAACTATGAGACTTGATGCCATACATGCCATAGAAGATGCACATTTATAGGCAAAACCAAGGTGCCCTATCAATGGGTACACTTCAATGGGTCAAACCTTGCATTGATGGGATCACGTCAACAACATCCCATCAATGTGGCCAAGCCATGTCACTCATCATACCCCCATGATTGAATGAAAACTTGTCCTTGAGTTCTTTACAAAATTTGGAAAGGTATGGGATGATTGACTAACAAAACAAACATACAAAAAACATGACAAAAACTAAGTGCCCGAGTGTACAGTTTTACAATGATTACAAAATTTTGGTATTTAGGACAAAAAAATTGAACACCAGGAAAAAAATTGACAATCCAAATTCCTTTGATGATGCAAAGATGATGAAGAAGATCAAACGGTCCTAGGTAGTGGAGGCTCTTGAGGCTTCTCCTGCTTTGGATGCATGCTGTGGTTGATGTGGTTGTCGTTGTCTTGCGGCAATTGCAACTTCCAATGGAAGACGAAGGGAGTTCAATCGTGCCTTCATCTTTTCCTTCCTACTCCAAGGTTCATTCACAGTCCATGCTACATCACCAATGTTAGCTAAAATGGAAATATTCCATGGATAGGACATTTTTGGGAATAACTCTTTAACATTCATGAACTAGGTAGCGAACTATTTAAGTTTGATATCAAATGCTCTAAGTGCATTGCGTAGCTCCTGGTAGTCATTCATTCGCTTGGTCGGGTTCTCAGTAGTTGATTGTTGATTAGTGAATTTCGCTTTGAGAACCTTGAGTTTGACATTGGCAATCTTGAGGTTTTGCTTGGTGTCTTTTTGATGCTTGAACTCTACCTCATACAGCAAGTACAAGCTGAACACTTGTTTCGCTAGTTTTGACTGTGGCCTACCAGTAGTCAGCATCACTAGATTTGCATAATGAAGATTGGCAAGCTTCATTTACTCCATCATCTCCTCAATCTACAACTCTTTCATGCAAATCTTTGCATTGTTTTAGTTATTGAGTCCATCAAAGATAGCCTACTAGACATCACCTTGTTCCTTGAGCTGTTGGAGGGCCTCATTGATTTTCACCTTCATCATCTAAATGTGCTTTTCATTGATTTCTTTCTATAGGCCAACCTGATCTCTGTAATCATTTTTGACTCTCTCAAATTTGAGAGCCTCATTCTTCTAGGCAGCTATCTCTATTGTAGATTTTTGGTGAAGGGCTCAAACTTCCTTCATTAAGAGATTTCTATTTTTCATTATCAATCTCCTTAATTCATTGTTTACTCTAGCTAGCTACTCATGCTATTGATGGATGAAATCTTGCATCTGTTGCTTCTGCACATCAACATTTTGCAGGCAACAATTTTCTATGGTCAAAATTGCATTCTCATGATGCATTTGGATCAAGTCCTTCTAAATGATATAGATTTTGGCATTGGCCACAAAGTGGTAAAAAAAAAACCATCTACTTTACATCCTTAACCTTTTTGAGCTGGTCTTGAAGTTGTTTAAAAGCTTCATCTTGTATTAGTGTAGGGTTAAAAAATGTAGGATCAGTGAGGCATGCTCTTAGTTTAGCAACCTTTGCAACCAAGCATTTATTTTTAGCTCAAGTTGTTTCAAGTTCTTTCTCCAATATAATGCAGCTCCAACTAGGTTGTAGTGATGGTATTCAGAAGATTAAAGATATCCAAAATCAATTGCCTAGTTCCCACTAGTCAGTCTAGCAACTCCTCATGCTAGGCTACACTCAATCTGTTGCTAAGTGTTCATGCAGATGTCTGCACATCTCTGAGTGTAGAAATGTCTGGTACAGATGTTGTAGGGGCATTTAATGCTTTGGTAATTATATGAGCAATGTGATTTGTAATCTTCTCCTACCCATGGTGCTACATCACCAAGATAGTTGTTCTCTCATCCTCCTTTAGACGCACCAAAAAAGTAGTGGTGTTCCCAGAGATTTTTGGGAATTTCTACTACTAAGAAAGAGATATTGTTACCTCTCAAGCCTTAGGATTTGACCTTGCAGGTAGCTACATTCTTTAGGCTAAGAAAATTGTCCCATGTCCTTCTATCTGATTTATGTTTCTAGAAACTTTGTTGAGGTGGCTCATTGCTGGGCAAGACATAGATGGATTACCATCACTTGTTCCTACTTATTGCTCCTACTCCCACATGAGCTACTCTCGGATCTCATGCATACACTTAAGGGTAGCATAGGACTCCAACATTGTTTCATGGGTAGGTGGTAGAGGTGGTAGTTACTGCTCCTCTTCTTGGATGAATTTGGTAGGCAATTTATCCTTTATCATCTCTGCCTAGAAAGTAGATGGAGCACATTGGATGATGTCATTTGTATAGCATGTTATGCCTCCTCTCTTGCATAATTTCTAGATGAGACATGGGAAGGGAAATTCCTTCCTTCCACATTCATTTTCTTTAAACCACTTCTCTATATCAAGATAGATCAACCATGGAAGGTTGAGTAGCACATGCATGGGAAGAGAAAGTTGTGATCTTACTTGGCCTCACCATTGGATTGAGGTGGAAGGTTGCAATCTTAAAGCATGCACATTTTTCCATGGTTAGTACATCAAACTCCTTGCAGTTGACTTTATAACACTATCGCATCCATTCTTTCTTGACACCAAGATCTACTTATGTTGGAATCTCTACAAGGTTTGTCTTAATTTCTAGTAACCCAAGGACCTTTGTAATGGTTTTTACCAAGTAGGACACTGAAATGTCCTTGATCTTGACTGTTGAACTAGCCTGTCAATTGTTTTAGAATAAGTATGTTTCTCCTATGTACCACTCACCATTGGAAGTGATTGTAAGCCACATGGGAGAGTTTGTAGTTGAGTTTTGACTTTTGATGGTTCAAACTCTAAGAAAGGTCCAAAGTTTAACTCTTGGAGCATTGATTTCTAGACTTCCTTATTTGTGATTTGCTTGAGGCAAGCCTTCATCAAGGTAACCTCAAGGTTTGGTCTAGGCTTTGGTGCCTCATCTGGATGAGACTATTCTATTGTGGCTACTTCTTTAGGAATGTAATGGATAGATTCCACTTTGAGCTTCTCCTAAAGAGGTCCCACTGCATGGGTCTTTGCTTGCTCATGGGGCTGTTCTTGGCCCCTTCCCATTCTTGGCCATTTGTCCCTTAGTTGGGACAATCCTCCTTCCTACACTACTTTCCTTTATGTGCCATCTATGGTCAAAACATACCCAAGGATTAGCATATAATGTGTAACATATGACCTTTAAGTACCTTATTTCATTGGGTAGTTACACTTAGGCTAAGTCTTAATTATGGTAGATTAGTTATTTTATTAGTATTTTAATGATTTTTAACTTATAATGTTATTAGAGCTTATTGAAAGGGTTTAACTCTCATAATTTGATGTTTTAATGTTGATTTCTTTGTTAAACCTTTGTGGGAGTTAGAAATTTTTCTAAAAAATTTTTCATTGAAAACTTAAGGTTTGTGGCCCTCACAACAAAGAGTTTACCTCTAGTAGCTATAGGATTGAAGAATGGAGTGAATTGGACAAACAGGTAGGAAGATATGGTTCTTTGAAGGTTTTGGACTCTGGAAAATTTAAAAACTTCCCTCTCATTTATGAGCAAGTGTGAAAAATTACTAAGTGTGCATGCATATTTATAGGCATTTTTTCCTTGCGTCAACAGGGTCTCATTGATGAGTGGGATGTGTATATGGGGTCTCATCGATAAAGCTGTTCCACAAAATTTTCCACATTAAATATTTCAAAAATTACGAGGAGTTTAAGCATGAATTTGGGGTGCTTAGAGAGCTAGAAAAGCTATGAACATGATGAAATGCTAGAAAAGCGCTTATGAATTCTCAAAAATGGAGTGATGGGAGAATGCAATCTTATTGGAGAAATTCCTTAAGGAGTGCATAGTTGGATGCAATTGATGGGGCGCATGAAAGATTTAACTGCAAAAATGTCTTAGGATAAGGAACTTAACTAATCCAACTAAGAGATATGTAAGTGGATCCTCCCCATAGCAGGCTCATCCTTTTTGCTCTTACATATCCTCAAACTATGGAGTCTGTGGGCCCCATAGTTGATTAATGATTACGAAAAGTTAAGGACCAAATTCAGAAGAATCTACCAAAGAATTTTAACACTTCAAACTAAGACATTAAACAAAACATGGAAACCAGTAGTAAGGTGAGTTATGGAAAGCATTGGTGGATGAGAGAGAAGATGGAATGGAGTTCTTAATCGTGGTCACATGAAGTCCATCCTTACTCTAGATCAAAACCGATCACTTTCAGTGACTTTGCATCATCACTCTAAGGCTAGACCACTTGCTTGAGACACGAATGCTCCCATAGATCAATCATCGTTCCTTATTAGAAAGGAAAGGAGAAGAAAGAAGTGAGAAATGACCTTAGTTAGAGGGGACCTTCAGGCATAGGTAACATGTCTCTCCAGTTCCATAACTAGTGCTTGTGGCTTGTTATTATGTCTAAGGTGTGTGCTTTGAATTTTAATTATTGTTTTCTTTCTTTCTTTCTTTCTTTATTTTTTTTTCAAATTTTTATATTTTCAGGGATTTTTGGATGGGAACCACACCATGCAAATACTTGTTACTTCCTATTATTGGTTGACACAGAACAATAAGAGATCCATGAAAACATAATTTCACTCAAGTAAGTAGAAAGGCACAAAGAGCATTGAATCCCCTTGAAGTCACATCCTTTTCAAATCTTTGAATCTTTTCCAAGTTTGAAAACTACCAAGGTCACAAGTTCATTAAAGTTTCATTAATGAAAAAGGGACCTCATATTTCCAAAACAAGGAAGACCATAGAGTTTGTGGATGGGTGGATGACATGGACTGACTACCTATTCCATGAAAAAGAAACTTGGTATTAGTCATTAGTCATCAAAATTGAAAAATAGAAACTAGACATTAGCAATCAAAAAACATTAAGTACAAACAACCATTAGCAACAGCTATAACATCAATGTGTCCTATTGGCAATACAACACTTTTATTAGGTAATAAAAAAAATTCACACAGAAATATAGGAAAATATAAAATAAATTGTAAAATATTCAAGAAAGTTAAAACATACTAATGATGTTGTAAAACAAAAAAGTGTAAAAATAAAGAAAGTGTAAAATAAATAAGTGTAAAAATTGATGAGCTACTTATATAATTAGCATGGATGACCATCTTCCCCATGACTAAGTTGAAAGAAGGAGATCTAAAAAATTGAGCATGGCTATCCATCCAATGAGGCATTGCATGCACTGGCTTGCTTGGCCTCATAAAAAGGTTTAAGTTGTTGCATGTTGACCAGTTACTTTTTGTTTAGGCTCTCAAGTTTGTAGACCAACATGGCCCTAGAAGGAAAGATTTCATGAATGATGTAAGGCCCTTCGCACAATGTTTGGAACTTGGTTTGTTGTGGCACATGTGTGGGGTTCCAGTAGAGAACCTTGTCTCCAGGTTGAAATTTTACCTTCTATATTCTAAGGTCATGATGCTTTTTGTTGAATGCCTTATGCACATCATTCAAGGACAGAGCCATTAATCTATTCTCATCTAGCATGTTAAGGTTGATCAGTCATTTTTTTATGCTAGGCTTAGGTTAAGGTCAAGGTCATAGGTTGTTGAAAGTGTATGAAGCTCGAATTAAATTGGAAGATTTGGTAATTTCCCATACATCAGCTCATAGGGAGAGTAGCCTATAGGGAGTTTCCATGTTGAGCGATAGGTCCAAAGGGCATCGTTAAGTTTTGTGCTCTAGTCTCTCCTATATTTGCTAATTGTTCTTATTAAGATTTTTGAGATTTTCTTATTGGTAACCTCTACTTAACCATTAGCTTGGGGGGTGGTAGGGTGTTGTTAATTTATGTTCAACCCTCAAGTGTTGCATGAGCTTGCGAAAGGTGGTACCTATAAAGTGAGTACCATTGTAAGAAATCAATGCACATGGCACACCAAAACTATTTACAACATTATTTTGTACAAACCATGCAGTAGTAGATGTAAAGTTAGTAATGACTACTACTTCTGCCCATTTTGTATAATAGTTGACAATGACTATTATGTACACCTTTTCATTTCACATGGATGTGATTGGACCTATGAAGTCTATGCCCCAGATGTTGAAGGGTTCCAATGGTTGGATCCACTGCTGAGGATCCACAATTTGTGTGGTCATCCCACCATCTCATTGATAGCATTCAAAAGAGCAGATGAAGTGGTGGGCTTCTCTTAATATTGTTGGACAATAATACCCTACCATTAGGATCTTAATGAACATGCATCTCCTTTCATAGTGGCCCCCACAAGGATCTGCATGAACATGTTGAAGAACGTGTAGCTAATCAGCGTTAGGAATGCACCAAAGAACCAGGCCATCGACACACGCCTTGTAAAGGTGTCCATTAATCTCCATGAAGTGTTTAACCTAATGAAGAAATTCTTGTTTCTTCCTATGGTCTAACTCTTTTGGCATCTTCTGAGTGAGAAGATAAGTGAGG
This sequence comes from Gnetum montanum, assembly GCA_015680685.1. NCBI lineage: Eukaryota > Viridiplantae > Streptophyta > Gnetopsida > Gnetales > Gnetaceae > Gnetum > Gnetum montanum. Next base: position 28,173 of record MNCI01001906.1, read on the forward strand.
ATGTCATCGTATCATGTAGGTGCAGCAGGTACTTATTTATTTATTGCATCGACAAAGAGGAGTTCATTAGAAAATTGATCAGAGAGTAGGCTTTCCTCCTCTTTGTTGTCCCATCATAACTGAGACAAGTAATTAGTGACCACATTCTTAGTTTCCTTTTGATCTACCATTATATGATCAAATTCCTGTAAGATCACCAACCACCGTATGACACAGGGGCTTACCATCGGCTTGTTCATCAAATGGCACTGTGGTTAGTGTGCACAAACACTTTGTATCCAAGCACATAGTGCCTAAATTTCTCCAAGGCATACACCATTGCCATCAACTCCTTCTCTGTTGTGGTGTAGTTGAGCTGTGCACCAAAAATGCTTTAGCTTGTGTAGCAGATGTAGTATGGATATTTCTAATCATCCAACTACATAAGCATGGCTTCCAAGGCATAGTTAGATGTATCCGTAATGATGTAAAATGGATGGAACCAATCATGTGCTCATAGAATTGGAGTTTCTACAAGCTTCTCCTTGAGTTGTTGGAATGCCTTTCACATTCCTCAATCCATATGAATGAAGCATCTTTCTTTGTAAGCTTGACTAATGGTTTAGCAATCTTAGAGAAATTCTCTATGAATTACTGGTAGTAGCCAATGTGTCCAAGGAATGATTAGACATCTTTAATGATTTCTTGTTTATGGGTTATTCCTTGGATGACCCTAATCTTTTAAGGTCCACCTCAATCCCTACATGAGAAATTCTATGCCCAAGCACAATGCCCTCCTGGATCATTAGATGGCTCTTTTGCCAATTGAGCCAAATATTAGTCTCCATGCACCTTTTAAGCACTTGCTTAAGGTGGTCTAGTGCCTACTCAAATGTAGCATCATAGGTGGAGATGTCATCCATGAAGACTTCTACCATGCTGCCAATTTGTTATTGAAAGATGCTAATGATGAGGCATTGGAAGGTTGCAGGGGCATTACATAGAATAAATGACATCTTTTGATATGTAAAAGTCCCCTAGGGACTTGTGAATGTAGTTTTGGCCTGATCCTTTGGTATGATGTGAATTTGGTTATAGCCACTATAACCATTTAGAAAGCTATAGAAATAATGCTTAGAAATAGTATGCAACACCTGGTTCACAAATGGAAATGAAAAATAATCTTTGTAGCTTGCCATGTTCAATAGCCTGAAATCAATACACACCCTCCACTTGCTATATTTCTCTAGCTCAATTACAAGTGGGCTAATCCACTCACTATCTACAATTGAATAGTTGAATCTCACCTTGAGGAGTTGTTCAATTTTCTCTTTGATGATTTGCTTTAATTTGAGATTCAGCTATTGTTGCAGTTGTCTCTTTGGTTTGATGGAAGGATCAGTATAGATGTGATGTTGGCATATCCTAGGATCAATCCCAGTGAGTTCAAGATATGACCAAGCAAAGGCTGTCAACCATTTATTAACCACATTTAGTAGCTTCTCTTTTTGCTCAGGAGCAAGGTTGACATTGATTATCACCAGCTTGCAATTTTTCAAAAATGCATACTCCATGTCGGTAGGTAGAGGTTTTACTTCTAAAAACTCCTATTTAAAATTTTTAGGGATTTCTAACTCTTCCCAATAAGTGTCATCAAATTCATCATCAGAGAGTTGGCAATGAACTTACTCCAATTCATCTATGCCTACAACATAGGCACTAGTTAAGCTCTCAGTGGGTTCCATGCAAAGTGTGCTACTTTTAGGATTAGCTATCAGCCACAAGGTACCCTCCTATTTTGTGGTTGCTATGTCCAAGCACCTTTGAATTTTAGACTCTTTTGCACATTGTTTGCATGCTTTGATTAATGTGCTTTTGATAGACCATAATTTTTGCATACAATTGCACCCTGTAGCACTATACATGATGCATGGAACTCTCTTTTTCTTGATCTTTCCAAAAGCATTTTCCTTGAAAATTTCTAAGGAAAGATCTATGATTCACAAGCATGCATCAATAATGCTTAGCGAAGTCCTTCCCATGATGATTGAGAAGTCCTCCTTGCAATTTTCAACATGGATTACCAAGAAATTGATAGGGTAGAACCACCCACAAATAGTGGTCATAATGTCCTCCACTAATCCCAAGGAAACAATGATGGATTGATTTGCCAACTCAAGATAAATGTTACTCTTCTTAAGTGAAGGTAGGTGCCAAGCTTTGTACATCTAATGAGAAATTAGATTGACACCAGAACTTGAATCTAGAAGAGCTTTGCAAGGCTCATTTTCGATGATTTAAAGGTAAGTGAGGGGACTTCTAGAATTAAATAGTTTCCTGGGAAGGTGGCTAGTTTTGATCCAATTAGTTATAACATAGGTTAGCATGATAGTATGCACTTTGGGAGGTGTTTGGTTTGAAGGGAACTCGAGTGGATTGGATGCAGAGGATGAAGAAGAAGTAGAATTTTTGAGTGCATGAGTCTGTGAGGGATTTGTAGGGCTATTGGTTTGGAAGAATGGTCTTTTTCTAGGTTTAGGTTCTGAACTAGTTAGTTGAAGAGTCAGTTGTACGTTAACAGCCTTGGTAGCATTATGTTGCTGTGGTTAGGCTGGAATTTCTCCTTGCATGGATGGAGTAAGTGGTAATTAGGTTGAGGGCTAAGGTACATGAGTAGAAGGATGAGGAGGATGATAAGGATATGGGGACTCCCCTTTGGGAGATGGAGAATGAGCTTTGTAGTACTTCAAAGGGTAGTAGTGATGTTGGAATAAGGTGTGATTAGAAGAGTCACACGGAGACATGGGTTGCTAAACATAGTACCCATATGGATTAGGTTGTCTGTAAGGGTAATGTTGCTTAGGTGGTGACATCCCCCATGACTGTTGGTGCTACCACTGATGATATTGCTCATATGGTTGTGGTGGAACTCCACCTGGGTAATAAGCTTGTTGTTGTTCGTGGAATTACCTAGGATTACCTTGAGGATAAGCCAATCTTCTAGGTGCTTGCCTTCTTGGCAATCTAGGATTTAGAGCATACACCTCAGATTCCTACAAGTGTGACAAAAGAGGGAAACATTCCTTAGGATGTTTGTATTGGTAGATGTCATATCCACTGTCATCATCTGATTTAGTCTCCATAGCCTCTTCTATTGTAGCAACCTCGCCCTTACCCCTTTAGTGGGCACATTCAACTACCTTCCTTCTCCTACAGTCATGATCACTACTTTGCTTTTTGGATTCTTCTGCTATTTTTAGAGGAGTTTGAAACTTTCATCCAAAGAGTCCCATATTTTATCTACCTTAGCCAAAATTCAAAGATAGATTTCTAGATCGGCAAGGTTTTTCATTGCACCACTTCATTAAGTGATGCCTCCTCGTTGTTAATAAGCTAAACTTCCCTTTTTTTGATGGAAGAATCTTGATTGTACTTCTCAACACTTTTCCTCTTTTTGAGCTCTCCTTCTTTTGCAACCTACTCAATGAGCCTCTGGATCTAATGGGCTCTTAGTTCTAATAATCTCCCTTGGGCATAGATCCCAATATTTCTCCTTGTTTTTGATTAGAGCCCATCTATGATATGGCGAAGCTGCTCTTTTTGAGAATTACCATGGCTAGGACATCTATGCAAAAGAGAATAATATCGGCCCATGGCTTTGTCCAAGGGTTCATGTATTCCTTGTTGTCATCTTTGGATCTTCTTTCTGAAATTGGACACTTGTGAGTACATTTGATATTTTTCATTAAATAGCTCAAGCATTGTACTTCATCTACAAATTGATTTTGGCTCCAAAGAGTAGTACTAACTTTTTGCTTCTTTTATGGGTGTCCTGGAAAACAACTTAAGTTTATACTAATCATTTTCTATGTTTTGTAAGGCACAAGAATCATGAAAGGCTTGTAGATGGTTATGCGGATTTGAATTATACTCAAACTTGGGGATATTGTTCATATCCAACTACTTTATTCGACTATCTTTCACATGCCTTGTTGGAATTATGACTACCTCTGTGATGTTCAACATGTTTCAAGTTGCGAGCAAAGGCTCATCATAGTCATGGCCTCTATGATGGCCACGGTGCATATGATGCCCTTTGTTGCCCTTTCTCTTGTGGTGGTGGACCTCCCTTGAATGCCCATGCCTTTGATCTCAATCATCCTAGTGGGCTCTATGATCATGATCATTTTTGTCCCTTTGGTCATCTTCATCACAATCACATCCTCTATAGCTTCAACTAGAGCTTGAGGAGGAAGAAGGGGATGATGAAGGTGAAGAGGAAGGAGAACTAGCACTATGGTGCCTACCATCTTCTCTTTGATGGTCATGGCCACGATCATCATCATGATGCTTGTCCTTGCCCCTGCCATGACACCCACCTTTGGATCCCTCATGATCATGGGATTCATTTTTGTATGAACTAGGATTGTTTATAGTGGACTGTAAATTTTGGTTCAAGCCCCTTCATCAGAATCAAGGGAAGGAGATTCTGCATGTAGAGAATATTCAAAGAGTGGATCCTAATTATCTTTTTGGTTTAGCAAGAACAAGGGGTTATTAAATTGTTTCCCTTTTGCAAATTCATAGCATTTCTCTTGTTGCCGATCTCTTTTCCATGGTGTTTTAGTGGAATGATAGTCCTGATATTCATGTTCTTGCACAACATATTCATCATTGAGATCTTGGATGCCCAATCTCCTAAGAGTTTAGAGTAGCATCCTAGGAATTGATTGGTCTGGTGGCAACACAACGTTGCCTTCCATGTCTCTCCATCACAGCTATTCATCTTGATGCAGAACGAAGGTGAAATTGGGCACACATTCATCTAGATAAGTAAATGTCACTTTGCATTCTTGGGGCACTTGTAGTTTTGATCCATCATGCCTATGAGAAGAAGACATTTTGGATTAAATTAAAAATTTAGTGTCCTTTTTATAGTTGTTATTAGTTAGAATGATTGTGACTTTAAGGTTCAATCCAATGATGTGAATGATTTTCACTATGTTCTAGATGCACATAAAGTTGACTAAAAATCCCTAGCAATGATGCCAATGATGACGGTGAGTAGACCCTATGTCCAACCATAGGAATCACAAATGTTATGCATGATTTGATTGAATTCCAAGAGCTTTTAGGTTTCTACGTAGACTGGTTTAGGAGGTGAACCAATTGTTACAATCATTGTCTTCCCAGTTACACTTGTGAGTACAAGGGTACGGTTAAGTATAACTAATGCATATGATTTTTATTATTTTTATCTTTTTATGTTCTAAGTTGCCTAAGAATAAAGAATAAAGAATAAAACAATTAATTACTAAATTAGTCTAACTAGCTGACACTTGACTAATCCTAACATAAGCATTTGTTCCTACTTACAGTATACATCCTAAACACGTATAACACTCTTGGGTTACGAAACATTAAGCATTACTGGGATTACCAAGCATTACATGTATGCTTGAAGTGGTCATATTTATGTGTTTTAATTAATTGCTATTTAATTTAGCTTAATTAATTACTTAATTACTTAAAAATATTTAAGGAAATTGCTTAAAATATTAAATGCTTAAAGAAATAATTAAACTAGTCCAAGTGCTACAAGGTTTGATCAGAAAGCTTGTCTTTATTGTTGCACACATTGAAGTGCACAGGTACAATAGTGCTTGAATAAAGATCCGTACATTCTTTGACTCCTACTAAGGGCACTTGGTGAAATATTCTAACTATTGGGATGAAAAATTGCAAGAACTTTGTTACAACTATGAGACTTGATGCCATAAATGCTGTGGAAGGCACACATTTATAGGCAACAATAGGATTCCTTGTCAACGGGTACATGCCAACAAGTTAAACCCTACATTGATGGGATCTTGTTGACATCCCATCGACAGGGTTGCATCGATGGCATTCCGTCAATGCAACCAAACCACACGACTCATCACTTGTTGTAATCTTCTAATTCAAATAATTGAAGATAGCTAGTTTTCTTATTTTCTAGCAAATAAGTTTTTTCTTTGCATAATATTTGGATTTAGCATTCAAAGATGATTTAATTATGGAGTAAACCTGCTCTAGATTTCACCTTCTAAAGTTAAAGATTCAAAATGCAATAGAAAAAAATTTATGCAACACTTCAAGTGGAAATCGTGAGTGTGCATTTACTTAAAGAAAACTAAACCCATTTTTTAAATTTAAAATATAATTTGCAAAATTTTTTCTCTTTATTTGAATATGAACAAGTAGTTGTGAGTGCAACACGGATCAAACCTCTAGGGCTCTACTAGTGAGCCAACAAGCCCCCATGTAATCTACATGTTGGATATTAGCAAATTCTTCATATTAACATGTCACTTTAGTACTTCCCAAAGACTTTGAAATTATAAAAGTTATAAAAGAAGCATATGGATATATATACATATGAGCTCTCATCATCTCCTTGTTAAGATAGGTAGTTGGATTAATTCACCAAGAGGACTACATTTTTGCAGATTGTGCAAACAAAGTATAGAGGATAAAGAACATATCTTTTTATTTTGCTCATCTTTGGTTCACATTCAATTGAATTGCGATATTAAGTTATGGACGCTATCTGCACTACACATCAATGAGGTTTAAACTTTCTTTGAAAATGTGTTTGAGGCTTTGTAACTTGTGAAGGTATTCTTTAGACTTCTTCATTGTAAAGAAATTGTGTTCCTTAAAGTTGCTGGGGCTCCAAGAACCAAGATATGTAAACGGAAAAGTGAAAAACTGAAATTTTATTAAGTCACATTGATCATTGTTTTGAATAGTGATTTCTTTTTACAATATCAATTTCGTTATCATAGATACCAATTTCGTTTTTGTGTAGGTCGGATAAAAAACTTGTTGAATTAGATGACGTCCAACCGCATTCAAAATAAGTTATCCACATGACTGATGACAAAATACTGAAATAGTTACTGAGAAACTAAATTGGAATGCACTTCAACGAAATGTATTGGTGAAGGGGATCATAAACACAGATGCATGCTATCCAGAATTGGTGAATTCGTCGTCAAAAGCCTTGGGTAGTAGGGTGTGAGACACAATGTTGGAACAAACAAATGTGATCCTGCACATATCGGTGCAAAATATTTCAATTTTTGAAGAACCGGCTCGTGAGTATGGTTACAGTAGCCAATCCTGTGAACGACAATAACTTCTGCACGTGAATTTTTATAAATAATTTGAGCTCTGAACGTGTGTGCGTTCACGAGACTCCAGCTTCGCTTAATTGCTTTATCCAATTTATAGCAGTTACAGCTCAGATCTACCCGTCACGCTTTTATTTTTGGTTGCTCATGTTTGTATGCATGGACATGGATAGATCCTGAAGCTAAAGCTGCTTCTAGTATCGTATCTCTGTGAACTGTGATTATTGTCCATGGCGGTTTTGATTCAAATCCGCCGAAAGGACCACCGCCCAAAGGACCACCATCATCTTTATCATTATCATGATGTTCCTGCAGCCCTAACTCAATCTCCGAATTAGTACTTCCCTACTGAGCCAACAAAAATAGATATAGCAGCAACCACTGTAACAGAAGAGATTTTTGAATTCTTCATGATCATCATCACATCATCATGGAAGCTGCTGCTGCCGATGAAACACAAGCAAATAACATGTTGAACTCATCGGTAGCAAATGCAAATGCAAATGCAGCAGGTGAAGGTGGAACAAGCAGATGCAGATCCCATGGCTCTGTCTCTGTAGAGATCGAATTGGTGGATGCTTCAACTGAAGATGATGATGAGCTTCTCACATATCCACCTGCCTTTGCCACTGCTGCAGAAGATTACAGCCACAGAGTCATCTACTTATCCAGAGATGGCAAATTCCACAGAAGCGATTCATTGACCCAGGAAAATATGGATATCAACAACATCATCAGCTGCCGTAATAACAATGGACAAGGCAGGGAAGGCTCTGTGAGAGCTGATTCCTGCAGCGCCACAGAAGGCTTTTCGACAGGTCTTGTTAACCCACAACATTCTCCACACACGATGGATCCTCCTCCCTCTCCTTCAACTGCTGCTGCTGAAAGCAATTCTTCTAAAATGAACATGAACATGAACATGATGGATGATTCTGCTTCTGCTTCTTCTTCTTCTTCTACGTGTTCTTCTTCTGGGGATTGGGAAGAAAGGGAGCAATATTATGATATGCGTTTGTCATCCTCATCATCGTACTGGAGACAGTGGGCGGATGGAATGAGGCCTGCAGTGTGGGGAGCTGCGTTAATGGCGTCTGCACTGGATTCGTTGTGGGGACTAGCAATTGGTTCATGGCTGGCATCAGTTTCAGGTTCAGGTTCAGGTTCAGCTTCACATTCAGATTCAGGCACACATACTAGTACTACCAGTAGTAGTAGCAAAATGGGTGCCACAGAGGCTGTGCTATCCACATTTATGTGTGGCACGCTGTTTGCTGTGCTGGTTTCCAATCCTGTTTTCACGGTGAGGCTGAGCGTGCCATGCGTGGTTGTGCTTTCCTCTGTGAATGCAGCTGCACAGAAGCTATCGCTTGAGTTTGTGCCATGGATGGCCTGGATCGCCATCAGCACAGGAACCCTCCTTGCCTTTGTAGCAATAACTTGCAACACTACTACTAACACTAGTACTGGTACTGGTACTGGTACTAGTAATCTATCTCCAGCTTCAGCTTCATGGCCATGGCTTCCTCTTTTGGCCATGCCTCAGCAGCTTGGACGTTTCTGCTCAGAAATTGTGCATGCTTTTGTTGGGATGTGCCTCATCTGGCATGGCATGCAGCAGACTGTTCGCCTCATCAACAAGCCGGACGATGATTATGCCTCTGCTTCTGCTTCTGCACTTCTTTCTCTTTGGTTCTGCACATGTTGTTTCTTGCTGGGGCTTATCCTGGATTTGATCAGGCTTGTGCCGCTTCTTCCCTTCAGATGGAGACAGACTGCAGCAAATTATGGGCCAGTTTTTGTTGTGGTTGGTCTTGTGGGTAAGCCAAGAAATAATACTGCTCAAGAAAAGTCAATCATCATAATCATCCAGCATTATTATTTATTATTATTATCCAAGTAAAATCATGTAGAGAAAATAATTAAAATTAAGCTCATGGAGATTGATGATATTTAAGGTGGTTGTCATTTGCTGTGCAGTTGTATCAGATGTTACAAAATGGTCACACATAAATGTGCCAAGGCTGCAAATGGCAGAAGCAGGACACCACTCTGATGGCAGCAATCTAGGAAAGATAGTGCAGTTGCAACATGTACCAGTGTGGGCCATTTTCTTGTCACTGGTTCCAGCAGCCATGCTTACTGCCCTGATAATTCTAGATTGTTGCTCCAACTGGAGCATGATATACTCGGTAACAACTAACTGAGCAAAACAAGTCATAAATGTTTGGACTTTCCACGTAAATTACCCACACAATCCACAGCACTGAAAAACTCCATGTTGATCCTGTGACAGAAGGAGAATGCCAAAGAGCAAATGATGGGATGGAGAAGGCGGGACATGCTGACACTAGCAGGACTCCTTATCCTTTGTGGATTCCTGGGTCTTCCACCCTGCTGTGGTTTATTCAGTCAGGTATCAGTTTGTTCATTAGTCTTCCGAAATTGTATTTTAATGAGAAATGCAAATACAACTTAAATAAAATACAGGCCAAGAACATTATGAAAATATTTGAACCAACCAGACCAAGCCCTGCAAACCGGACTTGGAAAGGCAGGCAATTTACAGCCGTGAAGGCCGCAGACAAGAAATAGGAGCCCAAAGAGTGTGTGGATTTGTTTCATCGCTTATTGTTGGCATTCCCCTTCTTCCAGGAATAGTCTCCCTGCTTCGGCACATACCACAGCCACTTCTCTGGGGATTCTGCCTGCAGGTTTACACAGTAACTTCCCTTTTGTAAACTTTCTCCTAATAATCTGGTTGATTTTAGACTTTACAGCCAAATTTTGCATATAATTTGATTTAATGGTCACCGTGCAGATGGGTGTTCACAATTTGGCAAAACTGTGGGCGAGTTATCACATGAGAAAGAGCAGATTCGGCCGAGCCTCTTCTTCTGCAGAGGGAATGCATACCCTGCTCCAGATTGTGTCTGTGGGTGTGATGTTCAGTGTAAGCAGAACACAGGCAGCAATGCTATTCCCACTGTTTCTGTTCACAGCGCTGTGGCTGAAGCAACATGTCATGGGCAGAGCATTTGAGCTGAAATCAAACTCAAAGAAGCAGCAGAACCACTTTGAATGCAAAGGAAATACTGTTTCTCCTGCTGCTGGTGCTGTCGCTTGTGGAGAGAATGAGAGTGGCAGAGTAGGCTCAGAATCAGGGAATCATGGATTTGGGAGGTCCAGGATCAAGTGGATGAAGAGGAAGAGGAAGAGGCACTCATCTCTGGATGTGGGTCCAAATTCTTCTTCTTCTATGTCTTCCTCACTCAGGTTTGTGATGAAAGGGAGAGAAATTGCCAAGAGAAGAAGGAACAGGCATGCAATTTATATTGGAGAAGAGGAGCCAGTGGATGTGCACTCCAATTGTCTTTATGATGATGCAGAATCAGGTGCAAGCTGCCACTGGTTGAACTGCATGGATTCATCTTCCTCTGCTGTAGCTGAGGAAGCTATCTCCCTAAGGCCACCTAGACTTAGCTTTGAGGATTGGGCTATTCCTGCTGCTGTGGATTCCTCCATCTCCTCCTTTCACAGCATTTAATTTATTTTATTTTTTATAATACATATCTGTGCTTAATTGTTTGACAACCTCAGAAGTGGGTTTCAAATTTTCAATACGGCTATTTTTAAAATTCATATATATTTTTATCATAATTCTTAAATTCAACTTGATTACTTTCCCACTTGGGCATTTACTGTTTGTTTGGATTGAAGCTTCCAAGCTGTTCTGTATTGTTAAACGGAGGAGATGAATAATCGCGTACACATAAGTAATCATCTTACAAAGTTATCATACAATCATGGATGCTTGACTGTACATTGTTGTCATGGCACGTGCAAAGAGTTATTTGGCAATAAAATGTTCTTTTCCTCAGCTCTAAGTTTGGTGGTCCTTGGGAGTTGCCTGTCTCCTTAGACTTGCATCGAAATGCCGATGGCCTCTGGAAGCTTTGAAAGTCTGGCACATTCAACAGCACTTTGACTCTTAAAAAAACTCCTTCGAAAATGTTGTTCATAAGTCGAACCGCTAGGAAGAAGTGAAAGAAAATGTTGTTTATATCATATATAATAGATGTAATTTGGCTAAGACTCTTACCCAAAGGATCTTCATCAACGAAGGAGCCTTTGATATATATATATATAAACAAAAAAAGAAAAAGAAAAGAAAAAAGAAAAAAAGAAAAAGATAAAGGAATTTATAATCTTCAACAATGTAATGGCCAACCTTGTGAAAGAGAAATCATCTATTGTCCTAGTAGAGTATTCTCCATTTCTAAATTTTCATTTCCATAGTTTTCATTGGATTTTAAGAAGAAAACTTGATATTGTAATAACAAAGATGTGTAGAAGATGCAAACTCAAATTTATTAAAGGCTTTACATGCTAGCTCGAGATTCACATAGAGTTCATTTTCTTTGTTTTTGACCACAACTCATAGATAACTCATGATTTATATAGAGTTCATTTTTCTCTATTTCTAATAGATCATGATTCGAGGTGGGCTTGTGGTACAACAACACAACCTAATCACAACCCATGATCAAAGACCACAACTTGTGATATTGTAGACCACAACCTTTCAAACACTCATGGTCAACTTTTGATAGCTCAAATCAACTTCGATGAACCTAAGATTTTTGCCATATTAAGCTTAGATGGACCTTATTCTCCAATGGACCTTTGAAAAGTGGTATCATAGCTAAGAAGTTGCTTAAAAGAAGGTAAAAAGAAAAAAAAAAGGGCTTCTAAAGATATTCCTAAGTATTCTATTATCTTTACTGAGTCTCAAGACTTCTTATCAGTCTTATTTGGTCAAGTCTTTGCTACAAATTAATGAAGTTTGGTCACATGTAGATGTTGGCGACCGTTTGGGATGCGACCGCCAACGAGTGTCCTCGAATAGGATTTAGGTGCTTGCTAGTCTCTAGAAACACCAAGGCCCAGATACCTCCAAATAGACTCAATAGTTAATGTGACTATGTGTGTGTGCTGTTGCGGTGTGCGGTTGTGAAAAATGAAATGATTGCGTTGTGTGTAAACTATAAATGACTTATCAATAAGAGATTCAACCAACTTTTTCAAGTACCGTGAGCTGTTGAGAGTTCCTATTTTGTTTAATTGCCTAGTCTACGCGGTCCTTATAATACCTACTTGTAACAAATAAAATTTTGCAAAAACATTTGAGCACAACTCTGCGAATCTACTTCTAATTTTTCCCAGAGAAAGAGATAGTTCCACAAGAAAACTAGAAATAGAGCAAAATTCAATGGAAATAGACAGAAAGGAAAGTAGATTTGTGTTAAGACCTCAAATATTTAAACAAGGTAAAATGATACGAGTAAACACTTCACAATAAAGCTAT
>MNCI01001906.1:40836-51869 GCA_015680685.1 Gnetum montanum
AATGCTCTTAAGGCTTTTAAACATAAGCGCTTCTATGGAAAATTTTAATAGAAATTTCTATCATGCAACAAGAACAATAAGAGCAATCTAAAAATCCCAAAATTACTTGCCAAGGATGATACTATCTGAACCACTAGCTAAACAATTTAAACAAAATAAAAATAAAACATAACTCACAGGACTATGACAAAGAGGCTGAAATATTTTCTTTAGCAAGCCATCTTACAAGCAATCTTTCACAATGTGTGATCCCAAGTGTGATCCAAAGTAATGTGTTGTCCCAAAAGTGTGTCTCCCAGTGAGAGCTCAAAGTGTTATTTTTTCTTCTAACTCTTGAAGCCTTTTTATAGATTTCAAAAGGTAGTTAGATTCTAAAATATCTTAGCTAACTTCTCTCCCAAGTAAGGAAGTTATAACTTGCCCAACAAGTTAGGACAGATTACTTGCCCAACAAGTTAGGTAAGCTACAAAAATTTTGGATGGTTGTAACCACCATAAAGATAAAAAAGATGCAGCTGACAAGTGTCCCATTTACTTGTCAAGTGGCCCTTCAATCGCCAAGTGGTCACCATGGAGATAAATATGTTGTAGTTGACAAGTGGCCTTTTTAATTACCAAGTGTTTTCATGGTAATCAAAATTAAAATTAGCTACAAATATCATAGTTGTAACTATCATAGGAAGTTACAACTTCCATAGGAATAAAAGGGATAATAGCCAAATGTCTCTTTTATAGGATGTTACACAAATATCCCATAACTTTTTTTTTCTTTTTAAATCATAAAATATTTTGTTTAAATCATAATAATAGAAATAGTAACTATGGAGTTGTTGCATACATGGATGGGTTAATATATAAATATATATGTACGTGTGTAATATTTGTCCAGCTATCTTATGCTTGGGACCCATGGTTTACTTCCTGTCTGCCATCAGCCTTTGTCTATCCAAATCATTTGTGAGTTGAAGGATTTGAACTTGCAAAATGTATTAAAATGAAACGCTATGCCATGGCAGTTATATCCGATAACAATTCCGACATAAACAGTGGGACCTCCACCTATTGATTCAAAAATTTTGATGAAATGATTCTTGCTAAAAACACGGTGAATCCCAGCTTAGATTTTTTTTTTGTTTTTGCTGTAGACCATGGACAGACATTCAAGAAGAAGGGATCCAAGCCCAGATCCAGTTCCTTCATCAATGGCATTAAAAACCAGGAAACCCTAAAGATCGGTGTAGTTGTGTATCCGTTGAATGGATTCCTGAGAGAGGCATTGATCGTATTCCAGAGCGTGCAGTCTTTTGAAACCAGGCCGAGCCAATCATCTCTTGTCACGGTTTTTGTCACCGTTTCACCTGTCTATGCAGGAATGACTGCTGTTAGACTCGGGTAGCCAGATGTGGGTTTAGGGGATGTGGAAACGCTTTGTGGGCACCAAGGGGAGGAGTAGGTCATGGACCTTGTCGATGGACTCGCCGGAGAGAATGGCGGCCTGTACTGCTGCACCATAGGCAACGTCCTCGTCGAGGTTGATGCTCTTGCAGAGCTCCTTGCCATTGAAAAAGTCCTAAAGTAGCTGTTGGACCTTTGGGATCCGCGTAGAACCACCCACGAGCACGATGTCGCTGATGGAGGCCTGTAAATTCGCTGCCCACCTATACTATCTGGGTTCTATTTGTGTTGCCAACAACTGCATGAGTGAGGGTTTTGGCATTTTTTGCTGGATGCAGCAACCACGGATAAACCCCAATGATTACACCATCACAATCGTTTTCGGCAGCTGTGCCAAAACCAGGAGCCTACAAAAGGGCACAGAACTGCATTCTGAGGCCATCAGAAGAGGGATGTGCAGAGATATGCTCATGAGCAATGCACTGATCTTCAATGGTGTCCACGGTGATTGCTGAATCCTGAGTAAAAATGGTGAATTCGGCACCAAACTTTCTGGCCCTAGCAATACGTGGCTTGCTTGAACTCTGTTTCTTTTGTACCCTTCAAAATGAAAGTATCAATCAATCTACCAGACGTTGCTACTGGCCCAAGACTATCCTTAACATTTTGGAATATTTCCTTATTGGGCAACCATTTCCCAAGGGTATTGATGATGGAGGTACTTAATTTCTTGGATTCCGATGAATCAGACTTTGCATATTCAACCACAGTCATCCCATCAGGAATCAAGTTCAGTGCTACTTCTCCATTATTCTGATTATGGAAAATAAAACTTCTCAACTAATTATCCTTCAGTTCCTCCCTGAAAATGTTTACATTGAAGGAAGTGCTATCACAAACATCTTGAATAACTTGCTCAACCTGAGCCCGCGTAGGTTCTAACTCCTCTGAGATTTCATCATACTCCAAAGAAAACTCATCATTCCATCTCCTAACAAGATTGTGCAAATTGAAGGCATTCAGCGCTTCTTCTTCTTCTTCATTGCTAGCATCATGTTCATCATCTACATTTGATTTTGATGAGCACTCTTCTCTAATTTTACCCATCAACCCATAACCTTAAAGCTACATGTTTACTTCTATATTTTCAACCATACATTGTTTTAAAAATTCAATGTAAAAATTCTTGGACGGGTAGATCATCTCTCTCTTAAATNTTTTTGATAAGATAGTCCAACTGTTCCATGAAATGGCCAAATGTGCCAATAGTAGAAAATGCACTTGTAATTTCTCTAAATGTTAATGCTCTAACAAGAGAGCAAAGAAGGCAATTATCAAAAGATACTAAGTTACATGAATTTGCTAAGATGATAATATGTATAAGTTGTAGTGAGGCCATTGTAGTCAAAATTATAATTAAAAATACTTCTTAGGACTGTTAAGATGCCCTGTAAGAGGAGTATAAGGGCAATGAGACCAATAGAAAAATTAAAGAGCTAAAAGTTAAGATAGAACTTGAAAATATGAAAGTCCTAAAGGTGAGTTCCTTGAGCATTTCCTTGAAAGGTTCACACTATGCCTTAGGAATCTTCTGAAGTGTAATTATAGTTACTTTATGTAATAAAAGGTGCACAAAATCATAACCATATTGTATGATGACTATAGGTTTGCTAGTGTTGTGGAAACCATAGTCCAAATCAAAGACCTTAATACTTATACTTTAGATGACCTTGTTTCAAGCCTAAGGACTCTTCAAGAGTTGAAAAACTCTTTATCATCAAGGCAAGATAATGTCTATGTTGCTCAAAATCCTTCAAGAGGTAGAGGCTAAGGAGGAAGAAGAAGAGGAAGGGCATGATTCCAAAGAAGTGAACTATCTCAAGAGTGACAACCATCAATTTTTAAAGGTAGAGGAAGAAGCCCAAGAAGAAAAAGAGAAGGTGGAAGATCCAACTTCCAACAATGGAGCAACACCTTTACACCATCTTCATTAATTTTATGATGTAGTTATTGCAACAAGAAAGGTCACATGGAGGACAAGTGTTGGCAAAAGATTATATTTCAAAACCTCAACATTTAAGAGGGTAGCAATCAAGTACAACATGAAGGAGATTCTTCATCAACCTAAGATAAAGGCAAGTAAGTAGGTAATGGTTTTAATACTAACTTTGCTACTTTCTACATGACTAAAGAAATTAGTCCCTCTACTTACATAATTGATAGTAGATATAGTAATCATATGACTCATTAAAAATATTTCATAGAGATTAAGAAAGATAAGAGTCTTGGATTAATTAAATTAGGTGATAGAGCTTATATAAAAATTGCAGGCATTGAAAAATATCAAACTATTCTTGATAATAGTCACTCCATGCAAGTTCATGGTGTATTATATGTTTCTCAATTATCTAATTTTCTTCTTTTGGTTAGTCAAATGTTAAGAAAGGGTAATAAGGTTGTCATCGAGAATGATGAATGCATCATCTTAAATAGTCATGGTAAAGTTGAAAAGGTTTCCATGTTGGAAAATTAGATATATTGTTTTGAAGAAATGCACTTCACTTCTGTAAGTCTAAGTTAAGAGTCTTCAAAGCATGACATGGTAAGATTGTGATATTAGAGGATTAGTCATGTCTTTTACTCCAACCTTCTTAAGCTCATTAAGAATCAAGTAGTTATTGGAGTTAAGTTCTAAGAAGCACCTCATGAGGTTTGTGACATATGTCAGAAGGGTAAACAAAAGGTACTTCTACATTCTAACATAAGTGAAGGAGTACCAAATCTTTAATGCTAATTCACATGAAGGTTCTAGACCTAATTGTTACCATTTCTCATGGAGAAGATGAATGTTTTTTTGATGGTTTTTGATGAATTATCGTTGTGTCACATCGAAAGGTCCCCGTTGACATGGCCTCATCGACGGGGCCCTATCGACACAACCCTCTCTATGTAGTATTGCCTCGTTGATGGGGCCATGTTGATGTATCATTTGCTATGTCTATGGGGTCCTATCAATGTAGCTCTTGAATAAATTCTATAAATACATGCTTATCAACTATGTTTATGGCATGTCTTGTGATAGTTGTAGTAGAGCTTTTATAGTTTTTCCATTTGAGAGTTAGAATATTTTTCTGAGTGCTTGCAGCAGGAGTTAGAAAGTATAAAGATCTTTATTTGAGCACTATTGTACTTGAACACACCAGTGTGAATGGCAATAAAGAAGAGCCTTTTGATCAAACCTTGTAGCACTTGGATTAGATTAATGATTCATTTATGCATTTATTGTTTTCATTAATTATGTAATTAATTAAGCTAAATTAGACTCCAAGTGATTAGTTAATTAATTAACCTAAATATATTAAACACATAAGTATGATCACTTCGATCATAAACATGTATTTTCTTGGTAATCCCAGCAACATTATTGCTTGGTTTGCCTAATAGCATAGCACTTGGTAACCCAAGTAGTGGATACATGGGTTCAGGACGTATATAGAAAGTGGGATCAAATGCTTATGTTAGAAATAGTTAGAGATTATTTAATTAGTTAAACTAAATTAGTTATTAAATTACTTCATTTCTTTATTTTAAGCACAAGGAGCATAAAACATAAAATAATAAAAATCATATGCCTCAATTACACTTAACCATACCTTTGTGCATCACAAGTGTAATTGAGAAGACAACGATTGACTATTAGGGCAAAGTTCACTTCCTAGAAGACTAGTGTACCGGAAGACATAGAGTTTGCGGAATTCAACAAGATCGTGCGTGAATGCTTTGTGATTTGTATGGTTGGACATAGGGGTACCTCTCATTGCTCATCATTGGCATTGTTGCTGGGAACTCTTTTTGTTTAAAACGTGCGCTATCTAGGTTTAGTGAACATCATTAACATTGTTGGATGAACCCTAAGGTCAAAATCATTCTCAAATAATATAATGACATAAACACACTGATATTTTATTTGTATCGCAAAATGTCTTTTTCTCACAGGCGTGATGATACCAAACCTCAAATCCCTCAAGAATGTAAGGTGGTATATACTCATCTAGATAAGTACGTGCCTGATTTCACCTTCATCCTACATTAGGATGAACAATTATGATGGCATGATATGGAAGGAAACATTGTAATGCCTCCCAATTGATTTGTGCCTATGATGTTGCTTCAAACTCTTAAGAAGTTGGGAATCCAAGATCTTCAAGAGGAGTACATTATGTATGATTATGACTATTGAGACTATTATTCCACTGAAACACAATGCAGGAGAGATCAACACCAGGAGAAGCACCATGAGTTTATGAAGGGAAAACGGTTCACCAATCCCTTGTTCTTGCTTAACCAAGATGAAAATGAGGGCCCTCCCTCTAGGGGCTCTCAACATAAGAATTCTCTACCCCTTGTTACTGGTGATGGGGGTGCAACCTTGAATATGTGGTCCACTATCAACAATCTAGGTTTAGGTAAAAATGCAGTCAAGCCAAGGGCTTGGATAAGCATCAAGATGATAATAAAATTGATCAAAATGGTTATGACAATTGAAGGGAAGTTGGTAGATATCATGGTGGTGACAATCCTCCTCCCTCTTCATCCTCTTCATTTGCATATTCTTCTTCCTCTTTTAGTTCTAAAAAACACTGCAAAAGGAACATTTATGATGGAGGTGAACAGTGGGACAATAATGATGATCACTAGGCCCACAATGAATGAAGTGGTAATAGAGGACATCATCAGTGACAAAAAAATAATGATGATGATGAGCCTTTATTGGAAACTTGAAGCATGCTAAATATTGTAGAGGCTGTAAAAATTCCAACTAGGCATGTAAAAGATAGTCAGCTTAGATGGGTTGATATAAATAATATTCCCAAATTTGAGGGGGGATATAATTCTGATCCACAGACACATCTTCAAGCTTTTTAGGATGCTTGTGCCTTACAAAATATTGAAAAATATTGGTAGAAATTAAATCTATTTTCTAGGACACTCATCAAGAAAGCAGAAAGCTGGTACTAGTCCTTGGAGCCAGAATCTATCTGCGAGTTGAGTACAATACTTGAGCTATTTAATGATAAGTATCAGATGTACTCTAGAGTGTCAAATTTGAGAAGGTAGATCCAAGGATGGAAGTAAGGAAACCATGAACCCTTGGACGCTGCCATGGGTAGATACTATTATATTATACACAGATGCCCTAGCCATGGTTATTCTCAAAGGGAACAACTTTTCCATATCATAGATGGACTTAGATTAGAAATGAGGAGAACTCTTGGGGTCTATGCCCAAGGGAGACTATTAGAACTTAGAGCCTATCAGATTCAAAGGCTAATTGAGCAAGTAGCAAAAGAAGAAGGAGAATTGAGGAAATGTGAAAGTGCAGTGGAATATAATAGGGATCCCTCCATTAGAAAGAGGGAAGTTCGATTTTGTGACAGTGAAGAGGAATCATCACTTGATGAAGTGGTAAACAAAAAGATCTTATTGATCCAAAAATCTATGTCTAAAATTTTTGCTAAGGTGGATAAAATGTGGTATTTGTTAGATGAAAAATTCCAAACTACTTTGAAAATTGTCAAAGAATCATGAGAGCAGAGTAGTGATCATAACTACAAGAGGTGAAAAGAAGTTAAACATGCCTACCAAAGGGGTAAGGACAAGGGCAAGATTGGTGCAGTACATGAAGTTGTAGAAATTACGTTAGATGATAATGGTGGGTGTGACATCTGCCAATACGAACATCCTACGGGATGTTGTTCCAAAAGAATATGGGGTGTATGCTCTAAATTCATGACTAGCAAGGAGGCAAGCACCCAAAAGGTTGCCTTATTCTTAAGGAAATCCTAGACAATTTCATTGGCAACAACAATATTATCCAAGTAGATCTCCATCACAACCATATGAGTAATATTAATAGTGATACTAACCATAGTTATGGGGGATAACACCACCAAGGAAATAATACCCTTACAGGCAACCAGATCCATATGGGTATTACTTTTAGCAACCCTTGTCTCCACATGACTCGTCCAGTCATGTTTCTTCTTTCCAATATCATTACCATCCTTCTAAATACTATAGAGCTCATTCTCCATATTCTAGGAGGGATGCCATATTTTTTCCTTATCCTCCTCTTGTTTTTGCACCTATTCCTCCACCCTTAATGTAACTACTACCTATCCCATCTATGCAAGGTGAAATTCCAGCCTAGCTACAACAGCAAAATGCTACCAGGGCTGTTAATCTATAAATGGTTCAGCAACCGAGGGGTTTGGAACCTCATGCTTGTAAAAGACCATTCTTTCAACCCAACAGTCCTACTAAGCCCTCACAGACTTAGACGGTTGATCACCTTACTCCTACTTCACCCTCTATAAATTGTTTCATCAAGTCCCCTTTAAACCAAATGTTGCTCAAAATCGGTATTGTTATGCTTATTCATGTTGTATCTAATTGGATCCAAGATGGCAACCTTCCTAGGAAATTAGCTAATCCTGGGAGTCCTCTTATCTATCTGTAGATTTTTGGGAATGAACTATTTAAGGAACTTCTTGATTTAGGATCTAGTGTGAACTTGATTTCTCATGAGATGTACATTGCTTGGAACCTATTACCTCTCAAGAGAAGCAACATCAAATTGGAATTGATAGACTAGTCCATCATTGTTCCATTGGGACTAGTCGAAGACATTGTAAGCACCATTTGTGGATGATCTTATCTTGCTAATTTCCTAGTAATCAAGGTTGAAAACTACAAGAGGGATTTTTCAATCATTATAGAAAGGGCATGGTTAAGCTTTGTTGATGCAGGAATGAACATGTGAGATCTTTCCCTAGAGATATCAAAGGAAAATGCATTTGGAAAGATTGAGAAGAGACGAGTTCCATGCATTACATACAACAATACTGGGTGCAATAACGTGCAAAAGCTTTAGTCCATGAAATAAGCATCTATTTTTGAATGCAAGCAATGTGCACACAAAGTAGATGTTCAAAGGTGTCTGTATGTAGTAGCCACAAAACAAGAGGACAACCTATTGCTGACTACTAATTTTGACAGTAGCATAATATGCATGGAACTTACTAAGAGCTTGCCATGCACGTATGTCATAGGAATGGATGAACTAGAGCAAGTTCATCACCAACTCTTTGATGATGAATATGTTGATACCAATTGGGAAGAGTTGGAGATCCCTCAGAATTTTAAACAAGAGCCCTTAGAGTTGAAAACTTTACCTGCCAGCCTACAATATGCATTTTTGAAAACTGGTAAGCCAGTCATATTTAATGTCAACCTTGCTCCTAAGCAAAAAGAAAAATTATTGAAAGTGGTCAACAAATGGCCAACAACCTGTACTTGGTCATATTCTGATTTCACTAGAATTGATCCATAGATAAGCCATCATTGCATTTACACTAATCCATCCATAAAGCCAAGGAGGAAACCACAATGGCAGTTGAACCTAAAATCTAAGCAAATTATCAAATAGGAGATTGAGTAACTCCTTAAGGTAGGGTTCATCTACCCCATTGTGGATAGTGAGTGGGTCAGCCTACTTGTGAGAGTGCCAAAGAGAGGTGGCAAATGGTGAGGTTGTATCAACTTCAAGTTGTTAAACATGGCAACATTCAAAGATCATTTTCCATTTTTGTTCATGGATCAGGTGTTGGACACCATATTTAGGCATTGCTATTATAGTTTTCTAGATGGTTATAGTGGCTATAACCAAATCTAGATTGCACCAAAAGATTAGGCCAAAACAACATTCACAAGTCCTTGGGGGACCTTTGGGTATTGTAAGATGCCTTTTGATCTATGTAATGTCTCTACCACTTTTCAACGCTTGGTCTTAAGTATCTTTCAATAGTAAATAGGTAGTAGAGTGGAAGTCTTCATGGATGAATTCTCCACTTATGATGCTACATTCAAGCAAGCCTTAGACTACCTTGAACAAGTACTAAAAAGATGTGTGGAGAAAAATTTACAACTCAATTAGCAAAAGTGCCATCTCATGGTCTAAGAGGGCATTGTATTGGGAATCAAATTTGTAGGAAGGAATTAAGGTAGATCCCAAAAAGATAAGGATCATCCAAGGAATTACCCATCAACTAGAAACTATCAAAGATGTTCGGTCATTACTTGGACACATTGGTTACTATTGGTGATTCATAGAGAATTTCTCTAAGATTACAAAACTATTAGTCGAGCTGACAAAGAAAGATGCTCTTTTCATCTAGACCAAGAAATGTGAAAACACATTTCAAAGCCTCAAGCAGAAGCTTGTAGAGACTCCAATTCTATGAGCACCTAACTGGCCCAGATCATTGCATATCATGATGGATGCATCTAACTATGCCTTGGGAGCTATGCTTATGTAGTTGGATGATAAGAAACATCCATATTACATTCATTGAGCTAGTCAACATTATGGATGCATTCTTGAATTGCACCACCACGAAAAAGAATTGATGGAAGTGGTGTATGCTCTAGAAACTTTTAGGCACTATGTTCTTGGATATAAAGTGTATGTGCACATTGATCATAGTGCAATTCACTTCCTCATGAACAAGCCAATGATGAGCCCTCATGTTATATAGTTGCTGATGATCTCTCAAGAGTTTCATCTTACAATGATAGATCAAATGGACATTGAGAATGAAATTGTTGATGACTTGTCTCAGTTATGCTAGGATAACAAAGAGGAGGAGAGTCTACTCTTTGATCAATTTGCCAATGAACTCCTCTTTTTTTCTACAATAAATGAACAAATGCCTATAGAACTAAAATGGTATGATGGAATCCTCACTTATCTTCTTACCCAGGAGATGCCACAAGATTTGGACCATAGGAAGAAAAAATAGTTTCTTCATCGAGCTAAGCACTTCATAGAAATCAATAGATACCATTACAAGGTATGTGTTGATGTCTTGGTTCGCTGGTGTGTACCTGATGTAGATCAATTGCATGTTCTCCATGATGCTCATGAAGGCCCTTGTGGAGGCCACTATGCTAGAAGATGCATGGCGATAAAAATCCTAATGGTAGGATACTATTGGCCCATAATCTTCAGGGATGCTCACCAATTTATCTGATCCTTTGAATGTTGTCAATGAGATGGTGGGAGGACCACATGAATGGAGGATCCTCAACAATGAATTCAACCACTGGAATCCTTTGACATATGGGGCGTAGATTTTATAGGTCCCATCACACCCATGTCCAATAGGAAGCATACATAATCATTGTCGTTGACTATTGTACCAATTAGATAGAAGTAGTAGCCATCACTGATTATACATAATCCACTATTACTTGATTTGTATAACAAAATGTTGTGAATAGGTTTGGGGTGCCACATGCACTGATTTTTAACAATGGAATCCATTTTATATGTGCCACATTTCAAAAAACTCATGTAATTCTTGGGGGTTGAACATAAATTAACAACTTATCAACCCCAAGCTAATGGTAGAGTAGAGGTGACTACCAGGGAGATTACAAAGATTCTAATAAGAACTATTAGCAAATATAAGAGAGATTGGAGCACAAAACTAAATGATGCCCTTTGGGCCTACTGCTTAACATGGAAACTCCCTGTTGGCTACTCTCCCTATGAGTTGGTGTACAAAAAATTCCAA
>MNCI01001906.1:51970-97245 GCA_015680685.1 Gnetum montanum
AAGAAGAAGAAGAAAAAACAGACTGATCAACCTTAATGTGCTAGAAAAAAATTGATTGGTAGCCCTATCTTTGAGTGAAGCACAAAAGACATTCAATAAATAACATCATGATCTTAGAATATGAAAGTAAAATTTCAACTGGGAAATAAGGTTCTTTATTGAAATCTCACACACATACCTCAAAAAACCAAATTTCGAATGTTGTGGGAGGGGCCTTATATAATTAATGAATCCTTTCCTTCTGGGATCATAATCATATAAAAACTTGAAAGCCCAAACAAAAAGTACTTGGTCAACATCCAACAAATAAAGCCTTTCCATGAGCCCAAGTAAAACAGTGCAACAAATACATCAGTGGATGGATAACTATGCTTAATCTTTTAGATCTCCTCCTTCCAACCTATTTGTGGGGGAGAGGTCCATCCATGCTAATCATTTACGTGGCTCTTTTTTTTTTCTATTTTTTTGTTTTACACATTTTTGTCTTTGCAAATTATTTATTTTACACCTTTTCGATTTTAAAACTTCTTCCTATTTTACACCATTGTTAGTACATTTAAATCTTTCTTGAATATTTTACACTTATATATTTTACTTTATTTTTCTAATTTTTGTTAATAAACGTGCTTTGTGCTAATAGGACATAGTGGTGCTATAGCTATTACTAATGGTGGTTTTTGCTTAATGTTTTGTTTGCTAATGTTTGGTTTCTATTTTTGGATTTTTGTACCAATGGCTAAGTCATGGTTGCTTTTTCATGGAATAGGCAATGAGTCCATGACATCCACTCATGCACAAACTCTATGGGTTTCCTTGTTTTGGAAATTTGAGGTTCCTTTTCATTAAATAAACTTTTAATAAATTTGTGACTTTGGTAGTTTCTAGAATTCAAAAGGATTTAAAGGTTTGCACAAGGCGTGACTTCAAGTAGACTTAATACTCTTTGTACTCTTCTACTTGCTCAAGTGCATGACTATTTTAATAGGCTTCTTACCATTGGGTGTTGACTAATAACAAGAAGTTAGATAAAGTTTTTGCATGGTGTGGTTCCCATCCAAAAAGAAAAGAAAAACAAAAACAAAATAACATAGAAAAATAACATGGTGTGATGGAAATTCAAAGCTCATCCCTTAGATAAATAAACAGGCTACAAGCACAGGTTATGGGACTAGAAAGACATGTACCCATGCCTGAAGGTCCCCTTTAACTAAAGCCCTCTCTTACTTCCTGGTTCTCTTTTCTTCTCTTTATGGAATGGTGGTTATTCTGTGGGAGCACTTTTGTGTCTTGAGGAGATGGATTGATCTTGGAGTGGTGATGCGAAGTCACTGAAAGCGGTTGATTTTGGTCTAGACTAAGGATGGATCTTCTTAGGTCATTTAAACATAAAATCTACAAGGGACTTCTTATGACCTCAATTTAGAATTCCATTCCACCTTCTCCATCATCCATCTATGCTGCCTGTAACTCACCTCACTGCCGGTGTCCATGTTCTTGATTTGGAATCTTTGTTTTACATGCTTGAATTCTTTGGTAGAATCTTCCAGGATCCTTGACTTCCATCAACCATTAATTTCCTATGAGGCCCATAGAATCCTTACATTGAGATTATGCAAAGGGCAAACAAGGCATGTTCCTACCACGGGGAGGACCCACTTGCATATCTCTTGGTTGGGTTTGTTAAGCACCTTATCCTTAGGCATTCTTGCAACTAGAATCTTTCATACATTCATCTTCTACATTAAGCCATGTGCTCCTTTACATATTTTGTTAGATACACACATCCTTTATCAAATTTTTGAATTTTTGAGCTTTTAAAGATCCTCTTTAATGATTTCATCATATTCTTGGCTTTTCTAGGACTCTATGGAATCCAAATTCATTCAAAAATTCCTTAGTGTTTTTCAAGATATTCAAGTTTGAGAATTTTGTCTACAAGCTCTATATATGGGGCCCTATTGATGGAGTTGATGCATATACAAGGCCCTATATACATGACCCCATCGACATAGTGAAAAAATAGTATAAATATGCATGATTCTCCTTTGAAATTTTCACATTTTCTCACAAACTCCAAGAAATGTTTTCAAATTTTTAAAGCCCAAAACCTTCTAGAGCCCATAACTTCTTAACCATTTATCCAAATCACTTCATTCTTAGACCTTATAGCTATCGGAGGTAAGCTCTTAGTTGTGGAGGCCACAAATGTGCCATTTTTTATAGAAAAGTTTTTTCCATTTTTTCTAACTCCCACAAAGGTTTAACTCAAAATCAACATTTAAACACTAAATTATATAGTTAAATTCTTTCAACAAGCTTTGGTGACACTTATAATGACAATTAATCAATCAAATAATAATAAATATCAATCTACCATGGTCAAACCTTAGCCAAGTGTAACTAATTGACAAGATAAGGTACTCAAAATATTCAAAGTTACATGTTATATCTACTAATCCATGGATGTGTTGTAACTACAAATGGCACTAAAAGGGAAGCACATGTAGGAAGGAGGATCATCTCAACAAAGGGAGAAACGACCAAGAACGGGAAGGGGCCAAGAACAAGCTGAAGAAGAACCACTTGTAACCCATGCCATAGGTCCTCTTAGGGAAGAGGCTGAGGTGGAATCTATTCGTCAGATTCTAGAACCAGTAGTAGCAATAGAGCATTCCCACTAGGATGAGGCACCAACTTAGCAAGAAAATCTTAAGGTGGCCTTGACATCAAATCAAATCAAGGGAGGTCCAAAAAATAGTACTCCAAGAGTTAAAATTTGGCCCTTTCATGGAGCAAGCACCTAAAGAAGTATAGGACCAATTGAAGGCCTCTCCCATGTGGCTAATTATCACTTCCACCAGGGCATGGTACATGGCAGAGGCATTCTTATTCTAGAACAATAGGAAGGCTAGTTCAATGATCAAAATCAAGGACATATTAGTGTCCTACTTAGTGCAAGCCATTGCTAAGGTGTTGGGTTGCTAGAAACAAGGGTGAATCTCACTAAGATTCCAATGCAAGTGGACCCTAGCATCAAAAAGGAATGAATGTGATGGTGCTATGATGTTGAGCACAAGGAGTTTGGTGTGCTTACACTAGAAGAAAGGATCCACTACAAGATTGCGACCTTTCACCTCAACCCTATGGTGAGGCCTAACAAGATCATCGCCTTTTCTACCCATGCATGCACTATTCTAAGTGGGAGATTCCCTATGAACCTTCCATATTCAATCTATTTAGAGATGGAGAAGCAATTTAAAGAGAATGAATGTGGAAGGAAGGCACTACTTTTTCCATGCCTCATTAAAAAACTCTATCGGAGAGGAGGGAGAGTCTGTTATACAAATGATGCTATTAGGCATGCTTTGATTGCTAATTGGGCAAAGATGATGAAAGATAAAATGCCTGCAATGATCATTCAAGAAGAGGAGCAACAACCACCACCTCCACCTATCACTCAAATAACTATGCCAGACATTGTTACAATAGTCTAATGGTTGCATGAATACTGAGAATGGTTCTTGAGCAAACAAGAGTAACGAGCAGGCACGAGTGGTGGAGACCCATCTATGTATCGGCTAACAATGAGTCACATAATGAGGTGGCTTGAATAGTCAGCTTGATGGAGGAAGGTGGATTTATTTTCTCAGTCCAATGAGCACGGTTGTCCATGAGATCAAATCTTAGTGCTAGAGAGGTCATGGTATTTCTTGTAGAATAGCAACCATTCCCAGAAATCTCTGGGAATGCTATGACCTTCTCAGTGTGCTTGGAGGAGGGTGAGAGGGCAAAAATGCTAGTGATGTAGCACCAAGGATAGGAGACAATAGCAGAGATGGTTGCTGATAGAATTTCTGAAACACTCAATGCACCTACAGTGTCTGTGCCAAATGTCACTACACTTAAGGATGTGTAGAAATCCATAGGAACCATAAGTAGTAGATTAAGTGTAGCACAACATGAAGAACTACTGGACCGACTGGTGGGAATCGAGCAACCACTTCTAGATGTTTTCAATCTTTTGGATCATATCATTGCAACCCAATTGGAGCTATTGGAGGCAAGGAAAAAAAAATCATCTTAGAAGGACAACTTGAAATGGCCAAGGAGCTGAATGAATGCTTAGCTTCTGAAATTGCTAAATTAAAAGCCCAAATTGCTAACCTTGCATTTCTCAACTTGACATTGACAAGAGATGAAGCTCTTGAATTGCTTCACACTAGACTGAAAGGGGTTGAGGGTGCGATGGAGATAGTAGTGTTCTACTAATCCTTGGTAGAGGCTACACAACATAAAATTTAGAAGACCTTGGATCTAACCTACTAGGAGAATTTACAATTGATTGTAGAGAACCATTGCCTATGAAATTTTGATGAGCATAAACAAAAGTTGATCAACTTTATCCATCAACAACAGGAGATAGCCAGAGTGAACATAGAGCTAAGGAGATTGGTAGCTAAAAATAGAAACCTCTTCATGGAGGAGATTTGTGCCCATTTCTAGAAGACTAGAATAGAGGTAGTTGCCTGGAAATTAGAGGCTCTCAAATTTAAGAGAGTTAAGGATCATTATAGAGATTAGGTTGGTCTATAGAAAGAAATTAATGAAAAACACATCTAGTTGGTGAAGGAAAAAGTAAATGAAACCCTCCAGCAACTCCAGCAAGGAAGAGAATTATGGCAGCCTATTGTTGATGGGATAGATGCCTACAATAAAGTAAAATCCACATTAAGGAGTTACAGATTGAGGAGATGATAGAATACATGGAGCTTGCCAATCTTTGATATGCAAATGTGGTTACAAATTGAGGAGATGACAGAATACATGGAGCTTGCCAATCTTCGATATGCAAATCTAGTTAATGAATTCATAGTAAAAAAAAAAAAAGCTTCTAGGATAGAGCCTCAAACTATTCATAAGATTAGAATTAGATGTGGTTAAGCTCTCTTCCTGCATGCTTGTGATATAGGGATTTTGATAATTTAATACAAGGAACATATTCAAAAATAGCCACAATTTGAAGCTCCACATTTAACAACATTGGAGGTACGAAGGTAGATATGAGAGAAGCTTTAAGGCTTTGCCTTAATGTTCATATATCGATAACTTAGATGTCGTGTAAGAAGAAAGTTATAGGGCTAGAAAAAGTGGGTAATAAAGTCAGGTAAAGCAAGAAAGAAAGAGACTTAGCCATCCATTTTAACTAGGTCTAGGCTTACTCATGGTGGTAATGCTAAATTTCCTCTAAGGGATAGATACCAAAGGAACATAGTCCTATGAAACCTTAGAGCATGATCCAAGTACACTTATTCAATTTCAGGGTGTGTTGGAACTCTAAAATAATTATAATATAATACACCCTAAGATATATTATCCAATTAGAACTTTATAACTTATCATTACCTACCAAAATTGAATCTATGACTTGGAGCTTTCAAATTAAGAGTCTTACTACTAGGCTAACACTTATTCATTTCTTTAGAATTCTCTTATTAATAAAGTTCCTTTACATTTCCTTTTGCATTTTTCCTATCATGTTTAATACACGTCATGTTGAATATAATGTATATTTGACATTCTCCATGATATTTAGGAACATGATATCAAAATTTTCTAAAGAAAAACATTTAATTAATTAAAGTACAAATAAATCTCAACCCTTATTTTTATTTCTTTAACTTTCAGAAAGTCTTATGATGTCTACCTGGATACTTTTGTTAAAGATTTTGAATGAATACTCATGAATGTTGGAAAATTAGTGGCTTATGCTTCCACTAAGCTTAAGCCTCATGAAGTTAAATATTTAGATCATGATATAAAATTTGGAGATTTTATTTTTACATTAAATATTTCTAGGTAGTTCCTTGTTTATGTATGTGCGATAGATAAATTACATGGAATAAAGCTTATAGCCTCTATGGCTTGAATAGAAAGAGAAAATTAATTTCTAATATTAAGAATTTATTTAAAGTTGATAAGAGTTTGTGTTAGGATTCTCTAGATATTTTTTGGAAGGATGGCTGATGAGTGGCAAGGTATCCCTACACTCAACCATACAAATGTGAGCGTACACGCACGATCCGATCAAATTCCAAGGACCAAGTGCTTATGCACTTTTGTGGAACAAGGACAGGTTAGTCAATTGTCATCTTCTGAAGCTTACTTGTATGACATGATTGTATGGTTATGGCTTTTATATTTTTATGTCCTGGTGCTATAAAGGGAGAAGTGAACTAATTAAGTAACTATCTTAACTTGACTAATTGGCTACACTCTAACTAGTCCTAACACCAGCATCTGTTCCCACTTACCATACACATCCTGAACCAATATCACACTACTAGCATTACCAAACACTAATCATTACTAGGTTACCAAGTGTTCCACGCATGCTCGAAGTGGTCGTAGTGAGTGTGCTTACTTAGGAGAGATTAACAAGATGAGAGAGAACATTAATTAACAAAGGAAAGCATTAATTACTACAAATAACATTAATTAAGCTATTCTGAATGCTACAAGGTTTATCAAAAAGTTTGTCTTTATTGCCGTACGTAAGGTGTGCTCAGGTACACAATGCTTAAATAAAGATCCATTCACTTTATGACTCATACTACAGGCACTCAAAAATAATTCTATCTCTAGAAAGGAAAAAAGGCAAGGGACTAAGACTAATTGCCAAAACCAAGTGTGCCTGCCTCTTATTTATAGGCAACAAGGTAGGTCTCTATATTGGATGCCCAATATTGCTTGGAAGGCTCCAATATCACGGATGCAATATCGTGGTCCCAATATTGTGATTCATCATACCCCCACGACTGAATGAAAACTCGTCCTCGAGTTCCTTACAAATATTGGGAAGGTATGGGATTAAAGATTGAATGACACTGGCGGTGGAATGGGATGATAGACTCAAAGTGCCCAGTGAATGGATTTAAAAGCATATTACAACATTGGTGTTCATGCCCATTGTGGTGAACACCATACATAAATGACATCCAGGCCCTTATTTGACAGCCTGAAGAAAGAGAAAGGAAAATGAGGCACGTTGCTTCTTATGCCAATATTGCGCCTTCCATTGTTTATCCATAGCCACATGACCAAACTTGTTCCTTTGATAAATGCTCTAGCTTTGGTCCATCATGAGTGCTCCCTCTTAGCCTAGTCCATTGTTCGTATGATTTCCATCTGCACACACAACACAGTCACGAATTAGCAAGGATAGATAAGCCATCATGCAGTTGATACCTTGCCTTGATATGAAGCACATTAGCTGGGTTGTGGGTATGGAAGATACTAGATAAGAGGTTTATGATGTAGGGGTGAGATAAATTCAAAAAATTTGGGACACGACCCCCACAACTAAGAGTGAACCTCTGGTAGCAATAGTTTGGAAAAATATAGGGAATAAGAAAGATGAGAGAAATAACAATGATAAAGCCAATAAAATGGATGTCATGGATGAGGATGAAATGAGAAATGGCTAATTGCAAAGAATGTTAAAGGGAAAGAACTTAACAATTGCACCATAAAGAAATGTTAGTGGGTCCTCCCCAAAGCAGGCCCATGCCCTTATGCCCTGACAAACCCACAAACCAAAGAGTTCGTAGGCTCTAGGAATCATATATGGAAACGATGGTTAAATACTTACCTACAAGACTTTACGAAAGAATAACAATGCATCAACCAAGATATAAACTAATGATGAAATTTGTAATGAGGTGGAAAATGTTTAGAAATATGGAAAATGGAATGGAATCCAAAGAGCAAGGTTGTGTAGAGTCCCTTGTGTGGTGTGTGGTTAAGGTGATTGAGTAGAATTCATTCCAAATTTGGATTCAAACCAACCACATCCAGTGACCTTGCATCAACACACTTGACCAATCCATCCTCCTGAAGTAGTAATAATGCTTCCATGAAAACTCACCACCATTCCAAGGAAAGCGAGATGGAGACGCAGGAAGCGAGACAGGGCCTTAGTTAGAGGGAACCTTCAGGCATGGGTAAAATGTCTTTCTAGTGCCATAACTAGTGCTTGTAGCCCAGTGTTTTTATTATGTCTAAGGGGTGTGCTTTGAATTCTCACTAGTTTTTTTTCTACATGAGAACCACACCATGCAAAGACTTTGATGAGTGGCGAGGTACCCCTACACTCAACCATACGAATACGAGCGTTACAAGCACAATCCGGTCAAACTCCGTAGACTAAGTGCCTATATGCCTTATGGAATACTTAAAGTTAATCGTTCATTGTCTTCCCAGACTTGTATTTTTCACAGTTGTATGGTTAAGTAAGTCTGAGGTATGTGATTTTTATATCTTTTATGTTTTTATCGCCTATGCTAATGAGGGAAAGGGTGAAGAGACTAAGTCACTAACTTTAACTAACTAAGTTCTAATGCCTAGCATCAGTATCTGTTCCCACTTACCGTTCACACCCTGAACCAATGCAACCTTCTGGGATTACCAAATGCTATTTTTTGTTGGGATTACCAAGCGTAACGCACGTGCTCGAAGCAGTCGTACTGAATGCACTTAACTATGAGAGAAGGGTTGGGAGAAATTTAACTGACTAATAAAGCATTTAAATGATGAACAATAAATAACAGTAATTAAAGTCCTATTTAGCTTAGTCCATGCACTGCAAGGTTTATCCAAAAGTTTGTCTTTATTTCCGTACACAAACTTGTGCTCAGGTACAATATTTACTTGAATAAAGATCTGTTCACTTTGGGACTCCTACTGCGGGCACATGGAAATTACTCTAACTCTGGAATGGAAAAACTACAAGAGTTTGGCTACGATCTTGGCCTAGATTGAGAAACAAGGGAGAGCTGCCTCTTATTTATAGATTTGGCGACGCACTGCGATATCGCGTACATGATATCGCAGGGGAAGACGTGATATCGTGGGGGATGCCATATCACGGCAGACATGATATCGCATCCCATCAGACTTATTTTTATTCAATCAACTTCTTGATAATTGGCTAATAGTAGAATAGTAGAAGACTGTATGAAAAACATCCAAGTGCCCAGGAGAATAATCAGCACATATGCGTTGAATCCCCTTGAAGTCACACCCTTTTCAACTGTTAATTATTTCATTGGTTTGAAGAATACCAAGCCACCAATTCATTAATAAATTTATTTAGAAAAAGGGATAATACAGTTCCAAAGCCAAGGGAGACCACAAAGTTGAATGGACACATGGACGATGTGGACTTATTACTTGTTTTATGAAAAGAACCATGTCTTAGTACCAGCATCAAAAGTCAAAGGTAAAAATCGAACATTAGTAATCAATGCCATTATAATACAATCCACCATCATGAGCACTTATTATATGATGAATGAAAGTAAATCAAACAAATGAATAAATAAATAGGAAAAATGGTAACGATGGTGTGAAATAAAAATAAGTAAATATGAAAAGATATGTAAAACAAAAATATGTAAAAAAAAAATAGAAAAAGAGCTGAGGGCTTGGAATGGTTAGCATTGGTGGCCCTCTCCCCCATGATTGAGTTGGAAGGAGGAGATCCAAAATAGAGAGCAGGGTTGTCCACCAATAGAGGTAGTATGAGTATTGGCTGTCCTAGGCTCATGGAAAGGTTTGGTCTGTTGGATGTTGACCAATAATCTCTTGTCCAGGCTTTCAGGTTTAAGGATCATCATGGCTCCTGAAGAAAAAGTTTCATAGATAATATAAGGTCCTTTCCACAGCTTTTGGAATTTAGTGCGTTGTGGCACATGTGTGGGATTCTAGTAGAGAACCTTATCTCCTGGTTGATATTTAACTTTCCTAATCCTTAAGTCATGATGTTATTTATTGAAGGCCTTATGTAATTCATCTAGTAAGTTAAGGTTCATCAACCGTTCTTTTTGTGCTAGACTGAGGTCAAGATTGATGTCACACACCATAGATAGTGTACGAAGTTATGCTTGAATGGAAAGCATTGGAAGTCTTCCGTATACTAACTCACAGGGAGAGTAGCCTATAGGGAGTTTCCATGTGGAGCGGTATGCCCAAAGAGCATTGTTCAGTTTGGTGCTCCAATCTCGCCTATATTTGCTAATAGTTTGTGTCAATATTTTCATAATCTTCCTATTGGTGACTTTGGCTTGAGCTTTCGCTTGGAGGTGATATGGTGTAGTAAGTTTATGCTCGACCCCTAAGCGTTGCATTAGTTTTCAAAAAGTTGCACTTGTGAAGTGTGATCATTATCTGAAATAACTACATGAGGCACACCAAACTTGTTTACAATTTGTTGTTAAATAAATTGTGTAGTGGTAGATGATGTACAATCTGTAATAGCGACTACTTTTGCCCATTTTGTAAAGTAGTCAGTGGGAACAACGATGTAAGCTTGTCCATTGGACATTGGTGTAATGGGCCCCATAAAATCAATTCTCCAAATATTGAAGGGTTTTAAAGGTTAAATCCATTGTTGTAGACTCTCCATTCTAGTAGTCATTCCCCCATCATGTTGATAGCATTCACAAGATTATACAAATTGATGAGCATCTTGAAACAATGTAGGCCCATAGTATCCTGCAAGTAGGATTTTAATGGCTATTCATCTCTTGGCATAATGACCCCCACAAGGACCCTTGTGAGTGTCTTGGAGAACTCATAGTTGATCTATATTAGAAACGCACCAATAGACCAAGCCATTGGGACATACTTTATAAAGTTGCCCATTGATTTTCATAAAATACTTGGCTTGGTGAAGAAATTATTGTTTCTTTTTAATGTCTAACCCTTGCAGTGTTTGTTGTGTAAGGAGATAGGTGAGAATACTACTATACCAATTTGTCTCTGTAGTCAGTTGATTAGTTATTACACCTGCAAAGAGGAGTTCATCAAGAAAGTGATCAGAAAGTGGATATTCATCCTCTTTGTTGTCCCATCGCAACCAAGATAAATGTTCAGCAACAACATTCTTGGTGCCTTTATGATCAATCATTATAAGATCGAACTCTTGCAAGATTATGAGCCATTGTATGATGCAAGGGCTCACCGTTGGTTTATTCAGTAGGAACCGAATTGCACTATGGTCTATGTGTACAAATACCTTATAGCCCAATACATAGTGCCTAAACTTATCTAGTGCAAAAACTACAATCATTAATTCCTTCTTGCATAGTGGATGTAATAGAGTCATTTCTAGTCATCTAACTATGTAAGTATAGCTCTTGGAGCATAGTTGGACACATCGGTCATTATGTGGAATGGTCTAGACTAGTCATTAGCTTGTAGAATAGGTGTTTCTATGAGCTTCTATTTTAAAGTTTGGAAAGCTAGTTCGCATTCCCTGGTCCATTCGAAAGGTACGTACTTTTTTGTTAGTTCCACAAATGATTTTGCAACCTTTGAAAAGTTCTCAATGAATCTTCTATAATAGCCAGTGTGTCCAAAGAATGACCAAATATCTTTTATAGTTTCAAGTTGACAGGTAATTCCTTGGATAACTTTGATCTTTTCAGGGTCTACCTCTATTCCTGTTTGCAAAATCTTATGCCTTAATATGATGCCTTCTTGGACCATTAAATGGCTTTTTTGCTACTTGAGCCTAAAATTAGTTTCTACACATCATTTTAGTACTTACTCTAACCAGTCCAAGGCTTGATCAAAGTTCGCTTCGTAGGTGGAGAAGTCATCCATGAAGACCTCCACACCATTTCCTATCTGCTATTGGAATATGCTTAGAACTAATCGTTGAAATGTTGTAGGAGCATTGCACAAGCCAAACAACATATGTTTGTATGCAAATGTTCCCCAAGGACTTCTAAACGTAGTCTTGGCTTGGTCTTCTGGGTCTATTTTAATTTGGTTGTACCCATTGTACCTATCCAAAAAACTATAGTAGTGATGCCCTATAATGGTGTCTAAGACTTGGTCAATGAATGGCAATGGAAAGTGGTCTTTAAATGTTGCCATGTTTAGTAGCCTGAAGTCTATACACATCCTTCATTTACCTCCCTTCTTAGGCACAATGACTAAGGGACTAACCCATTCACTGTTAGCAATGTGGTAAATGAACCCAGCTTTTAGAAGTTGTTCAATTTCTTCCTTAACCACTTGCTTAAGCTTTGGGTTCAATCATCTCTGTAGTTGTCATCGAGGCTTCATGGAGGGGTCAGTGTAAATTCTATGTTGGCATATCCTAGAGTCTATTCCAGTTAATTTGGGATATGACCAAGCAAAGGCTTTCGACCATTTGTTTACCATTTCCAATAGTCTTTCCTTTTTTTGAGGAGCTAGCTTCACATTAATGATTACCGATTTTTCATTTTTGAGAAACGTGTATTCCATACCAGTGGGCAATGGTTTTAACTCAAGGGGCTCCTGTTTAAACTTATCAGAGATTTCCAACTTCCCCTAGTTGATATTTCCAATGTTAGGGCTTGGAAGTTGTTGATGGACTTGCTTTAATGTATCTATGCTATCGATGTAAGTGCAAGTCAAACCCTCAGTTGGTTCCATGCATATAGTTGAACTGCTCTCTTGATCAGCTATCAACCATTGTGTGCCTTCTTGTCTTATGGCTACTGCATACATGCATCTTTGTATGTTAGTCACTTGTGCACACTGGTTGCATGTAAGCAATATTAAATGTTGTACGAACTAGGACTTCTACACGCAATTACACCCTGTGTCACTGTATGTGATGCATGGAACTTTCTTCTTCTTGATCTTTCCAAATGTATTTTCGTTGGATATTTCTAGCGAAAGATCATGGATTCCTAGGTGCACATCAATTGTGCTTAGCCATGCTCTTCCCATTATGATTTTGAAGTTCCCCTTACTATTGTGACCTGAATCACTAGGAAATCATCTAGATACGACCATCCACACACAGTGGTGACAATGTCCTCCACTATTCCTAATGGGACCGTGATGGACTGGTCAACCAACTCTAAATGAATGTTACTCTTTTTAAATGGAGGCAGGTTCCAAGCCTTGTACATTTCTTGAGAGATTAGGTTGGCACTAGAACCTAAATCCAAAAGAGCTTTGCATGGCTCATTCCCAACAATTTTTAGATATATAAGAGGACTCCTAGGATCAGAGAATTTCCTAGGAAGATGGCCAACTTTTATCCAATTGGTGATGGAATGAGTTAACATGATCGTATG
The DNA here is from genome assembly GCA_015680685.1 of Gnetum montanum. Classification (NCBI taxonomy): domain Eukaryota; kingdom Viridiplantae; phylum Streptophyta; class Gnetopsida; order Gnetales; family Gnetaceae; genus Gnetum; species Gnetum montanum. The sequence continues at coordinate 65,110 of MNCI01001906.1, forward strand.
TGTTGGACATGGTGTTTGGTTTGAAGGGAGTTCCAAAGTTTTAATTGGTAATGGGACATCTAAGGGATTAGCTGCTTGTGGTTTCAAGGACTTAGTTGGACTGTTGGTTCTAAAGAAAGGTATTTTCTTCATGCGGTTGTTAGAACCAACAGTAGATTGAGAGTTAACAACCCTTGTAACATTACGTTTCTATAGCTAGGTAGGAAGCTCACCCTGCATAGCTGGAGTAGGTGGTAATAGAGCTATGGGTGAAAGAGATGCAGTTGGATGAGAAGGATGGTATGTTTTTGGAAGATCAACCCCAGGAGAAGGAGTCCTATAGTACTCACGGGCTTGGTAGTGAGGTTGAGGAGTGACGTGACCAGTAGAGTCACGTGGAGAGATCGGCTGCTGCACGTAATATCCATACAGGTCAGGTTGATGGTAAGGATACTGTTGCTGTGGTGGTGGCATTCCCCATGATTATGGGTATTGCCATTGTTGATACTACTCAACTGGTTGTGGTGGAGTTCCACTTGGATAATACATCAAAGGTTGGTGGAACTCTCTTGAGTTGCCTTGAGGATAAGGCAACCTTCAGGGTGTTTGCTTTTTGTTCAATCATGGGTTGAGTGCGTACATCCTAGACTCCCGTAGATGTAATATTATAGGGCAACATCCCTTAGGATGGTCATATTGGCATATCTAACATCATTGTCTGTATTTGAATCCACAACCTCTTTGATGATGGTAACTTTGCCCTTACCCTTGTTACATGCATATTCTGCTTCTCTTTTTTTTCTCTTTTTCCATTCACTACCTTGCTCTCTAGACTCCTCTACTATTTTGAGAATGGTTTGAAATCTATTATCTAGGGAGTCCCACATTTGGTCCACCTTTGTCGATACTTCTAATGCAAGTTTTTGAATGAGCAAAGTTTTCCTATTCACCATCNTGGACCTAAGCTTGGATAGTCTTCCTTGGGCATAGGTCCCAAGGGTTCTTTGCATTTCATGCCTAAGCCCATCTATGAGATGGCGTAGTTGATCCCTCTGCAAATAACCATGGCTAGGAAAATGATGTAATAATGCATAATATCAGCCCATGGCCGCATCCAAGGATTCATTTCCTCCTTGTTTCCACCCTTGGATTTGCTTTCATAGGTTGGACAATTGGAAGTACATTTGGTACTTATCGTTGAACAATTCTAACATGGTACTCCACCTACAAATGGATTCTAGTTCTAAGGACTGGTACTAGCTTTTCACTTCTTTAACTAGTGTCCATGGAAACAACTTTAGTTTTTGCCATTTTTTTCTATGTTTTGTAAGGCACATGCATTATGAAATGCTTGTAGATGGTTTTAAGGATCAACATTGTATCCCCCTTCAAATCATGGGATATTGTTCATGTCTAATCTCTTGATCCTACTATCTTTTTGGTGCCTTGCTGGAACTCTAACAGCCTCATTTCTATCTAGCATACTTTGAGTAGTGAGTAAGGGTTCATCATGATTGTCTTGTTTGTGGTGTCTATGATACCTATGTTGTTCCCTACTTTCCCTTCTTCTGTGTTGTGATTCTCTAGAATGCCCTCATCCCCTTTCTCAACTATTTCATTTGTGATCTCTGTTTCACTTACTATTTTCCTCATGGTCTTTTTCCTTATGACTACAACTAGATCCTAAAGGAGAGGATGAAGGATATAATGAAGGTGAAGAAGAAGAACGACTGTCACCATGATGGTGCCTACTACTTTCTCTTCGGTGGTCATGGCCTCACTTGCGATTATGATTAGAATGTCCATCTTTATTATGCATTTGTATTCCTTTTTTTGGACCCTTTGTGTCTATTGGTATTAGAACCTGAATTATGGATGGTTGAGTGAAGGTTCTAATACACAACCCCTTGACCAAATTCAATAGGAGGAACATCGTTTCATGGGAACCCTCCTGAGGTAAGTTTGCCACCCTCATTTTCACTTAAGATGTGTGGGACATCCTGAGATCACTTACCCTTCATAGACTTGTGATGTCTCTCTTTTTGTAGGTTCCTTTGATGTTGTGCTTCTATGGGCCTATACTCTTTTAAGTCATGTTCATGCACAATGTATTCTGCTTGTAAATGTTGCATGCCAATTTGTGTGAGAGCACAAAGAAGCATGCTCAAGACTAAGTGATTGGGAGGTAACACTATGTTACCTTCTAAATCTCGTCAATGAAGTTGTTCATCTTGATGGATGATAAAGGTAAAGTTTGGTACATATTCATCGGGATGAACATATACCACACAGAACTGTTTGGGTACTGGTAGATCATCATCATGTGTATTACGCCTCCGATTGTTTCCTGTATCAGACCTAGGTGGTGAAGCACTTTCATAAGAAGAAGGAGACATGATTGTTTATTCAGTGTGAAATATTCTTCTTTTTAATAATTTTAAGATAACCAACCCTAAGGATTCATTCCAACAATGAGAAAGATTTCCTAAGTTCTAATTAGTGCACAAACAACAAGGTCCTTAGTAATGGCACCAATGATGAGTGGTGAGGTATCCCTACACTCAACCATATGAATATGAGCATACATGGATGATCCGGTTGAATTCCAAGGACCAAGTGCTTATGCGCTTTTGTGGACCAATGATGGGTTAGTCAATCGTTGTCTTCTCAAGCTTACTTGTATGGCACAATTGTATGATTAAGTAAACTTGAGGTATATGATTTTTATGGCTTTTATATTTTTATGTCCTAGTGCTACAAAGGAAGAAGTGAACTAATTAAGTAGCTATATTAACTTAACTAATTGGCTATGCTCTAACTAGTCCTAACACTAGCATCCATTCCCACTTACTGTACACATCTTGAACCAGTGCCACACTACTGGGATTACCAAACGCTAATCGTTACTGAGTTACCAAGTGTTCCACGCATGCTCGAATTGGTCGTACTGAGTGTGCTTACTTTGGAGAGATTAATAGGGTGAGAGAGAACATTAATTAACTAAGGAAAGCATTAATTACTATAAATAACATTAATTAAGCTATTTTGAATGCTGTAAGGTTTATCACAAAGTTCATCTTTATTGCTGTACACAAGGTGTGCTCAGGTACATAATGCTCGAATAAAGATCTGTTCACTTTATGACTCCTACTACTGGCACTTAGAAATAATTCTATCTCTGGAAAGGAAAAAAGGCAAGAGTTTGGGTAAGGGACTAAGACTAATTGCCAAAACCAAGTGCGCCTGCCTCTTATTTATAGGCAACGAGGTAGGTCTCGATATCGAATGCCCAATATCGCTTGGAAGGCTCCAATATCGCGGACCCAATATCATGGTTCATGAATGGAAAATCTATTTTCCCTATTAATTTGAAAGTTGCTTATAAGATTATTACAAAGAATGATTTTATTCACATTAAGGATTTCTAGGTAGTTTCTTGTTTATGTATGTGTGATAGATAAATTACATGGAATAAAGCTTATAGCCTCTATGGTTTGAATAGAAAGAGAAAATTAATTTCTAATCTTAAGAATTTATTTAAAGCTGATAATAGTTTGTGTTAAGATTCTTTAGATATTTTTTGGAAGGATGGTAGATCTATTTTTCCTTTTAATTTGAAAGTTGCTTATAAGATTATACAAAGAATGATTTTATTCATAAAAAATTCAATAAGGCCTAGAAAATGCAATTATCTTTGCACTTTTAGAAGAGGAAAATGAAAGATATTTAGAGAGATCCTACATTTTCTAAAATTTGTATTTTTTATGGTATCTTATTCATCAAGGTCTTTCTATAAGCATCTATCTTAACCATATGAGAAATATTTCTTCTCAATGTTCTCTTTGTAGAAGACTCATTTTCTCATGTTTTTTCTTGAATATCCTATTGCTTAGCATGCTTGGAAATGGACATCCAAAATTTATAACAACTTTCAACCAAGCATCAATGAAGTCATTCTTGATGATCAGTCTACTTTGTTTACTTCATTTCTTTGCATTTGAAAATATCTTTGAACACTTATTATCTACTATATTAGGAAGCTTCAGTTATTTTCTAGTAGCAAGAGCATAACTATGATCTCTCTTTAGGAGTCAAATTCTAGATTCTCAAAGATTTCTTTTTTGAGTTACAACTTCAAGAAAAAAAGCTTCAAGTGAAAGTTGAATAATTAATTTATTTTTTATAGTATTAATTTCTTTTTATTTTAGAGGCTCAAGTATGAGAAGCTTCTAACTTGTGTTGCTATTTGTTCTTTATTTCTAATTGGATATTCTTTTATCTTTAGAGAGATTTTTCTCCTTCTCTTTACAAGAGATCCTTTAGTAAGAAGTGAAAATCAATGAGGATACTTTTGAATAAGGAAAATACTTGATCCTTTTCCTACCCCAGAGGAAAGATGTTTTAGGATTGGTTGTAAAGATGAAAATCTGAATGGGCATCCCCAGAATTATTAGGCTTTTTCTTTACCATTTCTCTTTTATAGTCTAATTTATTTTTAATTTTAAAATATTATTATTCATTTTTAGGATCTCACACACACTTATTTAAATAAATTTTAAAAGATAAAAGAGAAAATTAATTAAAAGTAGCTCAAGAGAGATTTGTTGAATAGAGACACTTGAATTTTAGATGAATAGTTATGTATTTATGGAAGCTTCTCAAATGAATAGATTGATGAAGTTTGGCAAAAAGAATGGTCACAAAAAATCATATTTTAAAAGCATTTGGATTCATTTTACTATTCTTAGATAAATAGATAGTCAAAAAAAAGAATCAACATAAATTTACTAAAACAAATAATTCAATAATCAAAGTTATTAGAGATACACTTCAAGCTACTTAAGATAGATTAGTATGATATGTTCATGACAGATGTAATCCTTAAGTAGCTTGAAGTGAGTATATTATATTAATGACATTAGTATAATCACTTCAAGCTACTTAATGTTCATATTAGTAGAGTTATGAAGAAACCTTTGATATTATATTACTGTGATTATAATTATATATTATATAAACACTATATATAAACATTATATATAATTATATGTATAAACTATATACACATTATAGATATTAGAATCAGGGTAATGGCCACTTCCAATTAACACTTTCCTTCACACTTGCCATGTTGGCCCAGCATAAAGAAGAATTTTCGCCTACACGTGTTTTCACTATTTGTGTTGTGGCAGGTTCAACCAACAAAAGTAGCCTCATTTATGAAGGCACAAGGTTGAGCACAGTAGACTGCAACACTCAAAGGGTCAAGTGGATTACTTTCTAGGCAAAAATTAGCAACAAAGCAAAGCCAGCCTCTTCGACTAAAGCTTTAGGCAGGGTTGTAGGATCTACAATTCTGTGCCAATCACATAATGTAGGCTTTGAGGTTCACACTTCTAGCTCCTCTTGCATGTAACTCCTCTTGGAGAAGACCACCTTCCATGCCCATGCCCATGCACTAGGGGTTCTACTACTTGGACTTGGAGTGATGTAGTCAAATTTCCAACTTACATGCTACAATAGCCAACACCTTGATCTAATGGAGTTATTGTTGGGTAGAATCTCTACCTAGTGAACTGTTATGCAATCTTTCATTTCAATTTATGGACATTGTAATGGGATGAATTTTTTTGGGTTCCAAAGCTATGGTTTGATTGTAGGGCTCATAATTTGCATCCATAGACTGAGCTTATGCTTATCAATGGTTGTAGCATAGGGGTAGACCACCATTATGAATGTGGAAGAAGCTTGGTTGGCTGTCAGCAATAGGCTTATTGTTCAACCTTGTATTGCCATGATTTCTATGGAAATGAAGGCTCATCAAAGCCCCACTCATCACTCCCATAATGAGAATCATTGTTTTTATTTGTCTTACCACCAATGTTCTACCTTTCATTGAACAACTGTACATGGGTGTCATCATATCCTATGTCAAGCACTTTGGATGCAACAAGTTGTACATTCAAGTGTTGGATGATTCAATTGATGAATTGATCAAGGAACTAGTGTATGCAAAATGCTATAGATGCGTGAGTATGAGGGTTAACATAAAGTATGAAATTAGAGAGAGGAGAATAGGCTACAAACTAGGCATAGGCAACATTGGTGGGGAAATATGGTGGCTGTTACACAAGCACATGGAACTTGATCCATATTTCACATACCAAATCAGCCATGAAGATGTGGACTAGGCATGATATGCAAGGAAATATGCAATTGACCATGTGAAAATAATAGCAAAGATAAGCATGAGCCTTTGTTTAGCAAGTGGAGCAACAACTTGGCATAGGAAAGACCATTATCATAGATGTGTTGGTTGGTAGAAAAACCAATGGATACATTGAGTGAAACTTAACCATCTCTAACATGGCCATCAATCATCTCTTGGCTGACACACCTCTTCTACCACTTCCAAAGATTTCATGTTAATCCAAGATATTAAGGATGTCAAGCTTGGCAATTACACCAATTTGTATGGATTGGTATCATATCGATCTATTATTAAAATGATTATTTTTAAACATTATTAAGGTATAAATAAGCCATTCAACTTTGTATTGAGAGGGAATAGAATATGAAAAAGAGGAATTGATACCCATGCAAAAACCACATCAAGTTGAAATTAATTTTCCTTGAAAATCATTAAGAGAGGATTTGTTGAGCCTTGTGGTGATTATTGAAGTCCATTGTATGGTTGTCAAGGTTCCTACATGGTGAAGATAGCAAGGTAGAATTGCAAATAAGGTAAAGTCTCCCTTGTGATTCTTGAGATCTATGCTTGTATTTATGATTTCAATTTCATTTAATCATAAATATTCATTCTTGAACTTGTGATTAGAAGTTAAGATGAAGATCCATGTTTTTACATATGAGTGACAATTTATTTGGATTTGATTCTAATCATTTATTGTCTTAATGATCTTTTGACTTTTAAACCATTCCTCCATGGATACGACTCATGATTCAATCACAGATGAGGTAACAATTTATGCAATGAAGATAATTATTAAAGTAATCCAACACTAAGTTTTTCCTAGCTTGTCAATTTTGGTGCTATTGCCGAGGAGGCTAGCAAAGTTAATCATCATCAAGGGTTCTATATGTTTTAATTAAATTTTTTAATTTTATACATTTTATTTTATTTTATTTTCATTCATTTAAGTAATTTTAGAAATGGTTTCTTTTACTTGTTTTTCTTACATTAAAAAATCTAAAAATAAGGAAGAATCCTAGGAATTAGCTCTCTTATCATACAACCAATTGAAACTATTTAAAAAGTTGAAATTAAAGCTACGATAGTAGGAGTTATTAAATCAATTTGTAAAATATTAGAAATGGTATCCCATGAATGTGCCAATGAAGAGTGTTCTTGTTAAATGAAACCAACAAAGAAACCAAAGAAACCAACACAAATTCAACCTTCTAGGAGCATTCTTAATCTTTACAAATGTACAAAAGTCAATCAAAAATAAAAATAAGAGTAACCAATACAATCAAGTTCTTATTATTCTTCTCCTTTGATAAAGCAAAGTTCCAAAGAAAAAACACAATATAATTTTTCCATATATGTTAATCCTCTATTTGATATTTTAGCTACTACATCAACCATGAGTTCAACTATGGAGGATTTGAAAATCTAAACACTATCCCAATATCAACTTATGTAAATTGGAGGAACTACCCAACCAGCAAGTACTTTGAATTTACAAACTCCACCACCAATAGTAACCTTACTACTAAGTCCTATAGTAACCCCAATAGTAACCTCTACTTATATGATGGGATCATCTTCACATTATACATCTTCCCCATTTTTCTTAAGTTCAATTCCTCTCTCCTTCAGTAGTTTGAGTTCCAATTTTCCAATTGGCTAGCCTTACCTAGGACAAACCCTTGAAGAGTTATTGAATGAAAGAACATCCATTCTACCTCAAGGCTCATTGGTTTTTCTACAAGGAAGGAATGTAGAGGCCAAAAACATTCATGAGGATCTGGTTTCTCACATAAGAGAATTTAAAACCACGTTAGCCATGTTAGCACCTCAAAGCAGGGATAGAACTAAGATGATTGCCTTTAAATCAACCTTGAAGGACAAAGCTAATTTTTGGCTACAAACCCTTAGAACACAAATTAGTTCATGGGATGAATTTAAGAATGCTTTTCTACAAAGGTTTCTTTTTAATGATAGGTTGTATTCATTAAGAAAGTAATTAATGAGTTTTATGCAACATGAGGATGAAGATTATGAGAGTAATTTTGATAAATTTAAAGGATTATGTTTAAAGAATCCAAACCATGAATTTTCAGCCCATCAATTAATTCAAATCTTTGTAGAAGGCTTATTACCTTATTGTAGGCAAAATGATGACTTTGAATATGGAGGAAATATTTTAAATGTGACACCAAAAGATGGTTGGAGAATCATAGATTCATTAGTAGATCAAAGTAAATGTTGGCCAAAACCCAATATTACACAAGGCATGACCCAAAAAATAGAATAGTTAAATAAAAAAGTGAATGAGTTGATATTATTAATTAAGAGAAAACCTCATGGAATTCAAAGTGAAATATGCAACATTTATGGTAGTTCGAAACATGACCAAATAACCTGCCTAGCCTTGTTATATTGTTAAGAGGAAATGCAAGAGTCAGGAAAGGCTTTCCAACAATATAAGAATCAACCAATAATAAACTTTCCTTAGAAACCATTTTACCTACAACAATATCCTCAAACTAATTTTAGGCCTTTTAAGAATCTAGCTAATGAACACTTGGATAAACTCACCCAAAGCCTTCCTTCCTTCATGAGTGAGACTAGGATAAGATTTTAGGACTTAACTAAAAATGAATTACTATTCCAACTTGAACCAAATCCTACATCTCAAAGAAAGGAAAAAGAGTAATTACATTCCATCACTACAAGGAGTGGAAAAAAATTGAACCTAAACCCCAAAAGAAGGTGAGATTTCAAGAGGTAGTGACACAAGAATAACTTCAGCCAGAAGTATTAAATGAGGAATATTAACCAACCACAGAAAGATAACAATCATTATTCTCTTGAAAACCAGTTTTACCTCCTTTCCCTAAACAATTACAAAAGGATTTCACAACTAAAGCTAATCTTGAAAAACTTTTTAGTGAATTGTCTTTGCATATTCCTTTGGAACAAGTAGTACAAGACACACCTCTTTATGCTAAATACTTAAGAGAATCATGCACTAGGAGAAGAAAGAAAAAAAAGTCTGAAACAAGTTTATTTGATTGATAATCTTTCTTAACTTATACAAAGTCATGAGATTCCAAAATACCAAGATCCAGGAGTCCTTACCATCCCAATCAAAAACAAATGGCCAAGTGATTAAAAATGCCCTATTGGATTTAGGAGCCAACATTAATATCATGCCTCTTAAAATGGATAGGATGCTTGATATTGAGGATATTAAAGAAGTAAACATGATCATATCATTGGCTAATGGATCAAATGTTAAACTAATAGGAATAGTAGAGGACTTTATAATTGAGGTAGACAAAGAAAAATACCCAATTAACTTTGTTGTTTTAGAAGTAAAAGATCTTGATTTTTTTCATATTATATTAGGTAGAACTTGGTTAGCAATAGCTGATATGGTAATTAATTATAGGTCAGTGCAACTTCAACTCTCCTTTGCTAATCTTACTTTTACACTAAATATATATGATAAGGTAAAATAAGATGTAGACTTGAAGGAAGCATGAATGCTCTGCACTTTATCCACTTCAGCAATGGCACAAGATAGGGAAATCTTAGTATTGAATACTTTTAAGGAAGGACCTTTAGACCCCTCAACTAAAGAACAATAAGATCTCCTTCACTAGATTTTGAATTTGGGCTAAGGGAATATTGGAGAAATAATTCAACCTTAAAATAAAGATTCCTTGGATTTTAAGGAATTACATAGTCCACTTAAGTATGTTTTCCTAGATCAAAATAAACCATTAATAATAAATTCCCAACTTGCTAATGAGCATGAAAGAAAATTATTAGAAGTTTTGCATAGAAAGTCTAAGGCATTTGCATGGAGTTATGAGGGATTATTTATCTAATAGCTAATAGTGAATGGGTAAGCCCCATTACTATAGTTCCAAGAAAAGGTGGAAAATGGAGAGTTTTTATGGATTATAGAAGGTTAAACCAGAATACCAAAAAAGAGCATTTTCCATTACCATACATAAATCAAATTTTGGAAAAGTTAGAGGGATATGAATATTATAGTTTTTTGGATGGATCTAGGGGTTACAATAAAGTAGCCATTTCCCTTGAAGACTAGCATAAAACAACTTTTACATGTTTTTATGGAATGTTTGCTTATAAAAAAAATGCCTTTTGGCATTTGTAATGCACCAGCTACTTTCCAAAGAGCCATGATCTTCATATTTTTTGATATGTTAAAAGATTATGTTGAAGTTTTTATGGATGATTTTTTAGTTTATGGAAATACTTATGATGAAACTTTGCAACATCTCGAATGTGTCTTAGATAGATGTATTAATAAAAATTTAAAATGAATTTGGGAAAAGAGTCACTTATGGTTGCAAGTGGCATAGTGTTAGGACATGTTATTTCTAAAGATGGGATAAGGATTGATGACTAGAAATTAAGAGTCATATCTACACTTCCAACTCCAACTAATTTAAAGACTCTTCAATCTTTTCTAAGACATGATGGGTATTATAGGAGGTTTATAAAAGACTTTTCAAAAATTGCTAAATCATTATATATGCTCATAGAAAAATATGCTTCATTAGTTTGGACTAATGACTGTTAAGAAGCATTCTTAGAATTGAAAAAGCAAGTAACCACTGACCCTATATTAAATGCACCTATTTTGGATTTTCTATTTGATTTAATGTGTGACACTAGTGACATAGTAGTAGGGGCATTTTTAGGACAATACATTGGTAATAAAGCATGAGTGATTTATTATATGTCCAAAAGTTTACACCAAGCCCAAGTAAATTATACAACTATAGAAAAATAATTATTAGCTATTATATATTCTCTAGATAAATTTAGACATTATTTAATAGGATATAAAACTAGAGTATATACTAATCATTTAGCTATTAAATTCTTAGCTACTAAGAAAATAGAAAATGTAAGAATAATGCGATTGTGCTTATTACTCCAAGAATTTGACCTTGATATTTCAGATAAAAGAGGTAGGGAAAATGTAGTAGTGGATAATTTTTGAAGGCTAGAAACTACCAATGAGAATGAAACACAAGGAGTCTTCCATGATGAATTTCCTGATGAACAACGTTTTTCTATAAGAAAGGATCCTTGGTTTGTTGATATAGCCAACTATCTAGCCACTATGAAAACCCCTACCAAATGGACTAAGGAAGACAAGAAATCTTTCTTACATACCATATCTAGGTACATTTGGAATGGTGTGTATTTCTATCAAATATGTAAAGATAACATAGTAAAAAGATGTGTAGCTAAGAATGAACAACAAGAAATTCTACAAATGTGCCATGATGATTTAGGGGGTGGCCACTATGATAGCAAATGTATTGTTATCAAAATTCTTCAAAGTGGATTTTATTGGCCCTCAATTTTTAAATATGCACATAAATATGTGCAAGAATGTGATAAATGTCAATAAATTGGAGCCATAACAAAAAGACATGAAATGTATTTAAAGCCAATTTTAATAACAGAACCATTTGATGTGTGGGGTATAGACTTTTTATGACCATTTCCACCATCTAATGGACGTTAATACAATTTGGTTTGTATCGACTATGTCACTAAATGGGTAGAAGCAAAAGCCACCCCAACAAATGATGTTAAGGTAGTTGTAGCATTCCTGAGAGAAAATATTTTAACACATTTTGGAACTCCATGAGTGATCATTAGTCATCAAGGAACCCATTTTGTAAATAAAATAATGGAGAAATTCCTTAAGTCTTGTGGAATCCAACATAAGACAACTACTGCCTATCATCCTCAAACAAATGGCCAAGTTGAAAATGCTAATAGAATTATCTTGAATATATTAACAAAGACTATATGTACTAAACAAAAGGATTGATCTGAAAGATTGCAAGACACACTTTGGAGTTATCAAATTAACTATAAACCAAGTTTAGGATATTCACCTTATCAATTGGTTTATGGTAAATGATGTCTATTACCTATTGAATTTAAATATCAATATTTATGGTTAGCCAACAACTTAATTTTGATGAATACATGAACCAAGCCTCTCAAATTAATCAACTTCAAGAACTTGACAAAATGAGGCTACATGCTCTTGACAAGTAAGAAATTGTAAAGAAACAAACGAAAACATTAAATGATAAGCGTATCCTTAAAAAACATTTTTCCATAGGTGATAAAGTTCTTCTCTACAATATGAGATTACATAAATTTTCATGGAAGTTAATAACTAGGTGGAAAGGCTCTTATTTAGTTGGCCAACCCCATGATAATGGAAGCATTCTCATATCACTTATTAATGATTCCTCAACTATATTCCTAGTTAATGGACAAAGACTTAAGTGATATCATCAACATCACATTGAGGAACCTAGAGAAGATAAACTAGTAGAGCTAAGTGACCCAACTTATCTCACTATTGATGAGTTACATGACAAAAATCCATTAGAAGTCTTAGCTTTCATTCGTACCCATCATCAAGGCTCTTATGTCATAAAGTAAACTAATAAAGAAGTAGTTATGTTCTACAACTTTTACCTTGAAAAATCTAGAGGATAATAGTATCTTCTATTGTTAGTTGGGACTTTAAATAATTTGGTAGCATCATGTCTGGAATGAAAGGGAGAAGGACAACTCCTCCTACCTTGAGATAGGTAGGTTTAAATCCAAAACCCAGCTGAGGGTGAGTCTTAAATTAATAAGTGTTTTACACATAATAAACTTTATTGTTTTCTTTAAAACAATATTCTTTAAGTACAATGTTCATAAGTCAAGGTGGTTAAATAGCTCAATTTAGGTAATGCTTATTAGTGTTTGGTTTCTATTAAATACTTACTTTGATGAGTCACTAAGGTGGAAAGGGTGTGTTATGTTGAACCTAGTTTCTCTTGTGGTAAAGGCATCTATCAATATTAAGTAAAATTAATGCCATGTGAAAAACCTTTAAAAAATGAGTTTGGCTTCCATAAGAACCTCATGATTGAAGCTTATAAAATATTGAATTTCTTACAAAAAAACACAAAAAGGAAAAAAAAGAAAAAGATGACCCCACAAGAACCTTCAATCATGAGCCAAGCCACAATTCCACAAGAACCTTATCATTGGGGTGATGCTCCAAGCTCAGAATTTTAAGCATCACATAAGAACCCCCTTCTATAAGTAGAGTATTTAAGAGTTAAGCAATGCTTACCCATCAAATAATGATGCCACTACCTTAGAACTAGGGTATAACACTAGCAGCAAATGAGTGACTCCTCCATAGTCATTATCTTAATGGGCACTTTCACTTATAATCATTCCTATTACTCTATTATTTAGTTACTTTACTTTTGTTTCTTTGTACTTCTCAAAATATTATTTTCTTTTTGCTTTTGTTTTTACCTTATTTTTAATTTTTTCTATTTCTCATTTTCATTTTTGTTGAGTTATCTTCCTATTTTTTTTTTTTGCATGGTCATCTCGTCTAACAAGTGGTACTTTTGTGCATGGGTTTTCTTTGTGTTTTCCATCATGTCTTCCATCATTTGGATATATAAAACCTAGGGTAATTTTTGCTTTTGATATATCCTTTGACCATGTTTCGTTTTAATAATTTATATTTGCTAATTAACCTAGGTATGTTACATACCTTAGTTTAATTAGGGGGAGATAACTAATTAAAAAATGATATGGTAGTAGGGTATAACCAACATGGAAGTTGATCTAAGAACAAGTTAGGAAATGAGTTAGATGTAAGTAATGCATCTTGAATCCTTAAATTATAGGAAATGTTTAAACCTTGAGTTTATAAGACATTCTTACACCTAACGAAGTAGACCTTGTGAGGTGATGTTAAGTCCAATCAATCCTCGGTAGGGCCTTCCTAATTTAGTTATATGTGGACTCATATCCAATAATAAGAATTTATGATCAATAGAGGAATAAGCATATAGAAATCATTAATACATAACTATTTGGGCATTTGGACAAGTTTATTTTTTGTTTTAATAATGAATGTTAATGATCTTTTTCTTATTCAATGTCTACATGTTTTTAATATATGAAATTTTTCCTAAAAGAATATCTTGGAATAGAAATAGCATAGTTTTATGTTGTTTATAGTTATGAATTTGCTAATATTTTTATTTTATTTTTGCCTTTATGGCTAGGCATTGGCCAAAGGCTAGTTAGGGGTTGTGTTAAACCCAAAAATTTGTTCAATTTTTAAATAAGTGTCCTTGTAAAATGCATGTATTTCAATTGATTTTATTTTATATTTCATATTGTTAATTATTTGATTAGTGTTTAATTAAGGTTTATTATAATAGTGGTGAGTATTAGTTTAATTTAGTTTATTGGTTTGTTTTATTTTAGTTTAATTAATATGATATATTATATAAACACTATATATAAACATTATATATAATTATATGTATAAAATATATAAACATTATAGATATTAGAATTAGGGCAATGACCGCTTCTAGTCAACACTCCTTCACATCCATCATGTTGGCCAAGCATGAAGAAGCACCTACCCCTATGCATGTTCTCACTATTTGTGTTGTTTTTGTTGCGGTAGGTTTAGCTAGCAGAAGCAGCATCATTTGTGAAGGCATGAGGCTAAGTGTGGTGGAGCTACTATAGCACTCAAAGAGTTAGGTGGATTACTTGCTGGGCAACAATTGGTAGCGGAGCAAAGCCAGTCTCCTTTGTTAAATTTTTAGGTGGGGTTGTAGGATTTGCAATTCTGTGTCAATATTCCAATAACATAATGGAGGCTTTGAGGTTTACACTTTTGGCTCTTCTTACACGTAACTCCTCCTATATAAGACCACCATCCGTGCCCATGCACTAGGAGTTCCATTGGTTGGACTTGAAGCAATGCAGTGAAATTTCCATCTTACATGCTACAGCAGCCAACGCCTCCATTAGATGGAGTTATTGTTGGACAAAAGCTACACCTAGTGAACCATTGTGTAATCTTTCACTTCAATTTATAGACATTGCAATGGAATGAATGTTTCTAGGTTCCAAAGGTGGGATACAATTATAGGGCTCATAATCTACATACACAGACTAAGCTTGTGCTTGTCAATGGTCATAGTGTAGGGATGGATCCTCATGATGAATGTCGAAGGAGCTTGGTTGGTTGTTAGTAGTAGGCTCATTATTTGGCCTTGTACTACCATGATTATTGTGGATATGGAGGCTCATTAGAGCCCCACTCATCACTCCCATCATGAGAATCCTCATCGTCATTTATCTTACCATCAATGTTCTGCTTTAAATTGAACAACTGTATATGTGCATCATCATATCCTATGTCAAGATCTTTGGATGCAACAAGTTGTACATTCAAGTGCTAGATGATTCAATAGATGAATTCGTCAAGGCACTGGTGTATGCAAAATGCAGAGATGGATGAGCAAGGGGATCAACATAAAGTATGAAATTAGAGAGAAGAGAATAGGCTCATGCGACATTCGTGGGGAAACATGGTGGCTATTATACATGTATGTGGCACTTGATCCATATTCCACATACCAAATCATCCATGAAGATGTGGACTAGGCCTCATTTGCAAGGAAATATGCAATTGATCATGAAAAAATAATAACAAAGATAAGCAAGTCTTTATTTAGCAAGTGGAGCAACAACATGACATAGGAAAGACCACTCTCATAGACGTGTTGGCTAGTAGAAAAACTGGTGGATACATTGAGGGAAACATAACCATATCTAACATGGTCATCATTCATTTCTTGGCTAGCACACATCTTCTGTTGCTTCCAAATATTTATCCAAGATATTGAGGATGCCAAACTTGGCAGTTATACCAATTTGTATGGATTGGTATCATATTAATCTATTATTTAAATGATTATTTTTAAACATTGTTAAGGTATAAATAAGTCAGTCAACTTTGTATTGAGAGGGAATAAAATATGAAAAATAGGAATCAATACCCAAGAAAAAACCACATCAAGTTGAGGTTAATTTTCTTTGAAAGTCATTGAGAGGGGATCTATTAAGCCTTATGGTGATTATCGGAGTCCATTGTATGATTGTCAAGGTTGTTGCATGGTGAAGACAACAAGGTAGAATTGCAAATAAGGCAAAGTCTCCCTTGTGATCCTTGAGATCTATGCTTGTATTTATGATTTCAACTTGATTTAATCATAAGTCTTCATTCTTAAACTTGTGATTAGAAGTTAGGATGAAGATTCAGGTTTTAACTTATAAGTGATAGTCATAAGTGTGGAGTTTTTTTGGATTCGATTCTAATCATTTATTGTCTTGATGATATTTTGACTTTTGAACCATTCCTCCACGGAGATGACTTGTGGGTCAATCACAGATGAGGTGATAATTAATGTAACAAAGATAATTATTAAAGTAATCTAGCATCAAATTTTGCTTGCTCATTAGTGTTCAAGATGTATGTCATACCCATGGTCCAGGAACCCTTTTTATTGGTAAATTTATCCTAGCCTAGATTTTAATTATTAATCCTTTATTTGATAAATTTATTATTTTTATTTTTAATTCCTTGCTAGCCTAGTTTTCTTACTTATATGTAGTTATAATTATTTCTAGCAACATTTTCCATTTTTTCAAGTTCCTTTACACTTTCTACATTTTTTTGTCTCTTCCAACTCACCTTAGCTATGTCATGTAATATGCATAAATTTTCTAACTTCTAATGTTTTTCTTTTCATGTTTGCTAATTGAAGATTAATTCTAGAACCTTTCAAGTTTTGGACTTCATGCTTGACTAAGTCATATTTGAAACACCACAAAATTTTGGCTCTCGACATCTCGACTACAAATTTGGCTAAGTGTCAAAATGGTGGCACTTTGCCCATATTTTTCCAAGTGTTGAGTGTAGTTAGCTACAACTGCTAGATTTGCAAAATTTTTCTAAGTGTTAGAATGATGGAACTTTCTATAGATTTTTGTGTTAAGCTGTGTAGCGTAGCACAACATAGCACACATGTCAAGCTGTGCAGTGTAGAACAACATAGCACACCTATCAAGTTGTGTAGCGTAGCACACATGTCAAGCTATACAGTGTAGCGTAGTGTAGCACACCTATCAAGCTGCACAGCGTAGCACACCTATCAAGCTATATGGCATAGCACAGCATAGCACATTTGTCAAGCTGTGCAATGTAGCACATGTCAAGCTGTGTAGCGTAGCGTAGCATAGCACACATATTAAGTTGTGTGGCATAGCAAAACATAGCACACCTATTAAGCTATGAACCATAGCACAACCTAGCACACCTGTCCAACTATACATACAACATCTTGTGTCCTGTGCATAACAAGGGACAAGCATAGCAAACAGCATGGTCCCACCCACTACACTACCACATGGCACCTAATTCGCATTTTGGGCTAACCCTAGCCCTATAAGTACCCCTGCACCCTAGTGTTTTAGAGGGGGGGTTGGTTTCCATTTTTCACCAATAAGGCACTTGGCACTTCCATTTGGCATTTTGGCACTTTGACATCTTGGCACTTAGCGCCGTGGGCGAATGAGACCCAGAGCACACTAAACTAGTAGAGAAGCACAGCTACACCACACACTACACTACAGCCCCATTGTAGCCCTATAGAACATTGCACAATACACTGCGACTACTAACCCGGTAGGCACAGTTCAACATAGTGAGCACCAGACTTCACAACCTGACACCACCAAGGCTATGACTGTGCTTCCACTACACCTGTTGTACACTGTGTACCTTTTGAGATCCTTTGTGAATTAGCTACGCTCCCTCTTTTGGGGTGTTGCACTACTGTTCTCAAATTTTGTTGCATCTCTCAAGCATTTCTCTTTGGCATTTAGTGTAACACTTGTATTTTCTCACTTTTTCATACATATTTTCACGTTCACGTCATTGTTCTCAAGGCAAGACACCTTGCTACACTCTAGCTTACCCAAACTCGATGCCCATGGGTAATGTAGTACAAACCCTTCTCACACATGGTTGTTTTAACACCACGTAAGTCCTTGTCTGATCGACAAGATCGTTCAGGGCACCCTATTTCCATTTTCTCTAGCATAGCCCTCTTGTGGATTTGGGGTTAGGCTATACACCTGGTGACCTCTCGATGTTCTAGTTGCTGACATTTTTAGATGCTACAATTTTTGACACTAGAAGGAGGGCCTCACCATTTTCACCTACATTTTATATATTAGCACTTAGTCAAAAATTTGGATGTTCTAGAGAGTGTAACAAGTTCTCAGAGTGTAGCAAGTTCCAACATAGCGAGTGTGGCAAGTTACAGCATAGCAAGCATGACAAGATCTAGTGTAGTAAGCATAATAAGCTATAGCGTAGCGAGGGTATCAAGCTCTAGTGTAGTAAGCATAGCACCAGAGTTGGCCATTTTTAGCAGTTTTCATACTTGGCACTTTTTCTACATTTCCATACTTAGCCATTTTTTCTACATTTTTACACTTAGCCATTTTCTTACATTTTTCTACTATCGCTAGACTTAGTCATTTTATTGTAGTTTTTAGAGTTAGCCATTTTCTACAAACAACAACTCTCACAAACCGATCTGTGAATATGAATCCAGATCAACCTTCCACATTGGTGTCTAACACATTTGACAGTAGGATCCAGCCAAAGTGTGCTACACTAAGCCATGAAAAATAAAATTTTATTTGTGCCAAAATCCAAGCAGGAATACTAGTGGATTACCTTGATTTGGAGGCAAAACAGGACTACGAACGAGTCCACCAGAACAGATGGGAATACAAACCCTCCTTGTTTGACATAATCCCACTCACGGAGTCCTACCATCTATTGTTGTCCCAACTCATCTATGCAAACAAGCATGATGCAAGGACAACCTACAAGGAAGCCTCATAGAAGGAGGAAGATGAGTTTGAGGATTGCTTTGAACATGAGAGCCACCCCTACACCATCTTCCAACAACCCCTCCTCGATTCAATTCAGCCATCCTCTCTGAGATGGTGGCCATGTCAATTTAGCCTTCCTTGCAAGTGACTACTGCATTTTCCCAACCCTATGCTCATGCAAGAGCCACCTCCCAACCCCAGACAACTAAGGCATCCTACATCCCACCTATCTCATTGGCATCCACGGTGTCCATCCAACCCACTTGTGTGTGGCCTACTTCGATCACCGCACCCATCGCTCAGCCAACGCATCAACAACCATCGACTACAACATTAAATTGACACTGCCCATCCACTACGACGTTAAATTAGAAAACTCCGCAACCAGCAATTTGATCCTATGCTATGTAACCAACACAAGCCCAACGAATGCAACCAGCTGGCACATCCCCAAGCTTGGATTAGGTATTCCAACTGATCCAAAGATTGACGGAGGAGATCAACTAACTCAAGGCTACCTCATCCAACACCTTCAAGGTGATGGACTTCTACTAAGATGACCCCATAAGTCCTACGATACCACCTCTAACTCTCCCAACTAGGGTCCAGCTGCCACAATTCACCAAGTACAATGGTGAAGGAGACCCCAATGCATACTTGGTCACATTTCGATCTAAGTGCCTACTCCTTCAAGCTTGGCCACATGCCATCATGCACGTGTTCCCCATGTCACTCACTAGGAAGGCCTTAGATTGGTATTGCATGCTACCCAAGGCCTTGATCTCCTCTTTGGAGGATCTCATAAGCCAGTTTGTGACACGCTTCAGGTACAACCTAAAGCCTGAAGCAATCCTCGACTAGCTCATGCAGGTTAAGCAGGGGCCTCTAGAACTGGTGCCAAAATTCCTCCAATGTTGGAATGCTGCATTGAGTGAAATGCATGAATCCCTAGCAGATACAGATCTACCAGCCATCTTCAAAGGTGCAGTGAATGACTTCATCAAGTCCAAACTATATTATCTAGCCTTGAAGTCTCTTAGCCATGCCTTTTCCCAAGCAAAAAGCATAGAGGAAGCAGCGCAAGCTAGCAATGACCCAACCTATGTGTCCTATAAAAACCAACATGCTCATAAGCAAAACACAATAGTGGAAACAGTGGTCTTAAGCACAAAAGCAACCAACTGGGGCCCAACAATTAAGTAGCCCAAGACCCTAACTAACAAAATTACCAACTCTGGCACCAACTCACCTACATCAATAAGGGCTACCCCAAGGTCCAACTTTGAGTGCAAGGATCATTCAAGGTATACACGGCTACCGATGGAACCTTCTAAATTGTTGGAGCAACTGCTAAAAGCTGGGCAAATCCAATACAAACACGTATTAGAGATTACTCACCAAAAAAATGATAGGTATTACAAACTGCTAAGGAACCCTACCTTAGTAGTACCAAACGAGGCCCTAGTCCCACAACACTTCAAGCTGGACCAATACTATCATTACCACTAGTTTTCTGGTTATAGTATGAACAACTGTCATGCTTTGTAGGATGACTTGCAAAGAATGATAGAATAGGGCCAATTGGTGCTAGACACAGTGAACCAATCTAATGTAGACAATGATTCCTATGTCATAAACTCCATTAGCATAGGTGGAAAGCCCAAACCTATGCAACAACCTTTTATGATCAGTGTGCCTCCTAACGAGGCAAGGGTCCCCTTAGCCCCCACAAACAAGAGGCATTCCTTTATTATCAAAGTGCCACCTCGAGCATCCACAACATCCTTTGTGGTCAAGGTTCCAAACCAATTGTCTGCTAAGATGTTAAACTGGCATGATGTAACAACAAAAATTGCTAAGCAACCTTTCTTCATCAAGGTGCCACAACGAGTTGGTCACACAACAACTCCAATAATTCCTAAACTACCCTTTGTCATAAGGGTGCCACAATGTGATGGCCCCTCACCTACCCAAAGCCCAATAGTGGGCAACATCTCAATTCCTCCTCCTTCAAGGGTTGACCCTATTAGTAACCTAGGTAGGCCTACCAAATGGCAACACAAGAGGATGAATGAGTGCCTCACGACCCTCATGGATAAAGCAAAGGCTATAAACAACAAGCAATAACCAAACACTCAGGCCCCTACCCCCAAGCAGGCCAAGAAAGCCAATCTGAAGTCCCCTCCATGAGAGATCTATCTCTCAAGCCACATGGAGAAAGTCAAGGCTAACACAACTGCTAATGACAAGGACTTCATTGCTACACTAACCTAGGTGAAAAAAATGCTTAAGTAAAAGAATATAATGTTGAGCTTGTATGATCTAGTCATGACCCCATTTTCTCACTACCAAGCATTGGCCCAAATCTTGTCCTCCATTCTTGTTATAGAGGACATCCTTGCAGATGAGGCATCCATCTGTGCAACAATGTTGCCTCCTACACCACAAGAATTAAGTTCAACATCCCTAATGTTTTGCAATGGTGTAGTCATAGTCAACCCCGAATGAGGGGAGGTCACAACAGCTCCACTATCCATTAGCATACGTGTTGGGTAGTACACCATCCACAGAGTGCATGTCGATGATGGTGCAGTGAAAAACGTAGTCCTATACTCCGTCATCGACAAACTAGGCCTAGCAGATGAAATCAGGCCAACCAAAATTGTGTGTCTAAAATCCTTCAACGGATCACGCATCACTGTTAGAGGTACAATCAACTTAGCCTTTGTGGCAGGAGAGCAATTCCCCACTAGTGTAGATTTCACTGTCATAGAGGAGATGCCAGGTTTTAATCTAATTCTAGGCAAGCTTGGCGAGCCCAACTACACGTCGTCTCCTCTCCCATCCACCAAAAAATCCAGCTTCCATATGAAGGTGGTCAAGTTATCATCCATGGTGATAATTCCTCTTCTTCGACTATCCATGACATAGACATGGCATAAGTTTTGGAAGAGGAGTTTCTTGGTGGTACACCTATGGCAACCAATGCAGTGCCTAAGGCTAACACACCCAAACAAGTGGTTGAAGCCAACAACCTCCCAGAGGATCCTAAGCCTTGCACACCCCTTAATACACACCTAATTAGGAAGCAACTATGTGATCAAGACTTTTCCTTGGCCAAAAACAGCTTAAGCACCAGCTCACCCCTTGCCTCCATTGGCCATGCATTTTTTGTTTTTTCTTGGGTTGCATTTGTTCGTGCATTTACATTTCACCTGCTTGCCTAGTTTACACAAAAATTTTCTTTGTTTACACATTTGTACTTTGTTTACACATTCATCTACTTAGCTTATGCATTGCATTTGAAAAACATCAAAAACACATAAAAAATAATAAAAACACATGGCTTGAAAAGGCCTTAAACTAGCCTATGGTCCAGAACAACCTAAAATTATCAATTTTTGCATTACTTTCCTTGCATTCATGCATTTCAACTCTATTTACAACAGTTTCCACTTGATTTTGTTTTTTTAGTTGATTTTTGTAGGATCTTGTAGGCACACAACATGACTACGCATGAAACATTGCACCTTATACAAGCAAGGTAAGCACCAATCCACTATGACTATAAACTAGCATAGATAGTCCGCTATGGCTATAAACTGGCATAAATCGTCCTTGGGTCATGACATTAAACTGGCACAATAGCTCATCCTTGGGTCATGATGTTAAATTGGCATAATAGCTCATCCTTTGGTCATGACATTAAATTGGCACAACATCCACTATCCACTACGATATTAAACTAGCATCCAACAGTATGCTACTATAAACTAGCACATCATAGTCTGCCATGACCTTAAACTATGTTCATAGTCTACCAAGACTTTAAACCAACATGTTGTTGATCTTTTGGAGAACTTGCCATTAATGTGGCCTTGGTGGCACTCACAACATCATCACCTCCCACTATTCTCTTGATCTTTTGAAGCACTTGCCATTAGTGCAACCTTTAGAGGACTTGCAACATCATCGCCCTGGCACTTTCACTGGCTTTCTAAGCACTTACAACTGGCACAACATTTGACACATTTACAACATCTTCACATCTAGCACATGCAACATCTTCACATTAGGCATTTACACTTGCATTTCATGTTGTGTGGGTTTCTTGCCTTCTCAGAGTTGTGTTTGTAGGATGAAGCCTCAAAGGTGGTCATGCAGAGATGCATCTCATTGCAACTGCAAGTTACCATGTTGCTCCGATGTGCATGATTGGACTTGTTAAGCCACTGAAGAGTGCACATCCCCCTCATCCATATTACAACCTATGCACATCCACTCCATCATCCTATATCCTCTCATCTCCCACATACTCATGATTACACATCCCTCGGATGCATACACATTGTGATGCATATGGAATTCTCTTCACATTAACTATAGAACCCATGGTTGATGTAACACAACTTGTCCTATTAGGAGCCTCTGTTACGTGGTCAAAGCCTAAGCAGATGTAACACGAATCATCCCTAGGAGGAAACATCTATCCTATAGATGCGATGTGGATGCATCAAAACAAAGCCCATCTTCTCGATAACCAACTTGCAACTAACATTCGGTAGTAAGCCGAACCCAAAGAAGGTTCACCTCACAACACACTAAAGGAAAAAAATGGGAAAAAGCATATTCTCAAGCAAATTTACAATGTTGCAGCTTTGCAACTGGCCCAGCCTTAGATTAACTTTGATGTTTTCATAAGCACTCCGATGAGAGGTCAACATTTTAGGGGTGAATCACTTCATGGCATGGTCACTGTCAACCATGCTGAATTTGCATCTTACATCATGATCCACTATTTTCATTTCATTTCCATCATTTAAATCTCATCTCCCTAGCATTGCCTATACTCCTTATCCCTCAACATAACCTTATTCCCATAGCAATCTTGAGCATGGTAAAATGACATCCAATCTTGTATCGATGAGTGATGTTGGTGGCATGTCTGTTGTGGTGTTTTGTAATACTTTGTTGATGTTTCTTAGGCCACTCCTCTAGATGTCAACAAAGAGGGGCCATTGAAACACTACAAAATTTTGGATTTTGGCATGTTGACTGAAAATTTGGCTAAGTGTCAAAATGGTGGCACATTTTTCCAAGTGTAGAGTGTAGTCAGCTCCAACTGCCAGGTTTGCAAAATTTTTCTTAGTGTTAAAATGATGGCACTTTCTACAAATTTTTGTGTCAAGCTGTGTAGCGTAGCACAATGTAGCACACATGTTAAGTTGTGCAGCGTAGCATAGTGTAGCACACATGTCAAGCTATGCAGCATAGCACAGTGTAGCACACATGTTAAGCTGTGTGTCAAGCTATGCTATGTAGTGTAGCGTAGCACACCTATCAAGCTATGTAGAATAGTGCAGCATAGCATACCTATCAAGTTGTGTAGTATAGAACACCTATCAAACTGTGCATCATAGCACACCTATTAAGCTGCACAGCGTAGCACACCTGTAAAGCTGTGTAGCGTAGCACATGTTAAGCTGTGTAGCGTAGCACATGTTAAAGTTGTGTAGTGTAGCGTAGCACACATGTCAAGCTATGTAGCGTAGCACAACATAGTACACCTATCTAGTTGTATAAACAACATCCCATGTCCTATGCGTAACACGAGACAAGCATAGCAAATAGCATGGTCCCATCCACTGCACTGCCACGTTGCACCTGATCCACATTTTGGGCTAACCCTAGCCCTATAAGGACCCTTGCGCCCTAGTGTTTTAGAGGGGGGTTGGGTTCCATTTTTCACCAATATGATAGTTGACACTTCCATTTGGCATTTTGGCACTTTGGCATCTTAGCACTTAGCATCGTGGATGAATGAGATCCAAAGCACACTACACCAGCAGAGAAGCACAACTACATTGCAGCCCCATTGCAGCCCTGTAGAACATCGCATGGTACACCGTGGCTACCAACTCGGCAGGCATAGTTCAACATAGTGAGCACCAAACTTCACAGCCTAACACCACTGAGGCTATGACTATGCTTCCACTACACTTGTTGTACACTGTGTACCTTTTGAGACCCTTTTTGAATTAGCTATGCTCCCTCTTTTGAGGCACTGCATTGTTGTTCTCAAATTCTGTTAAATTTTTCAAGCATTTCTCTTTGGCATTTAGTGTAACACTTGTATTTTTTCATTTTTTCATACATATTTGCACGTTCACGTCACTGTTATCAGGCCAGGACACCCTGCTACACTCTAGCTTACCTAAACCTAATGCCTGCACGTAATGTAGTACAAACCCTTCTCACACATGGTTGTTTTAACACCACGTAAGTCCCTGTCTAATCAACAAGACCATTCAGGGCATCCCATTTCCATTTTCTCCAGCACGACCCTCTCATGGATTCAGGGTTAGGCTATATGCCTGGTGACCTCTTGGTGTTCCAACCATCAACGTTTTTGGATGCTACAATATTGTTTGACATTCATGATTTTCATTGAGTTCTAGACCCAAAAGAAATAGTGAAAATTCTACCATTATTACTATTTTTTCTGCTTCTTTTTCCAACTAATATATCTCACTCCATCACAACAATATTGTTCATCGATATTCAAATTCCTCTAGGCTAAACTATGCATGCCCAAGAACATGACATAGAACAATCTGTTGATCAATTAGTGTAACACAAAGCTTTTGCTTCACATGAAGCTTCTCTCCTCTTGCCTATCTAAGAAATTATTTCCAGTACTAGTAGGATCACTCTCATTTTCATCATGGATTTACTCTTTCAACTAGATCCTTAAACATGAGAATATTTGATGTGTTGGAGTAATCCAACACCCAACCATACAAGTTATGACTATTCACATGTAGCCCAATCATAATTTGTGGATGAGACAATGTATGCTAGTAATTGACTAAAGTTTGGGATTATTGTCTTCCCACATGAACTAGTAAAATCTAGGTGTATAGTTTAACTCACTATGAGGTATATGATAACCAATGTTGTGTGGCTCATATGTCTCCTAGTAAACATGGTGTGAATGAAAGTAGTTTCTACACTAAATAAAACAAGTAATGAATCTAGTTTAGCTTAGTGTGATGAGTATTCATTCCTAATCTTCCGTACACACCTTAGGCTTCGTGTAACTACCACTAGAATTACCAAGTTCTTCACTACTGGATGAACCAAGAAATAGCACTACTGGGTTACCAAGTGGTTACACTTAAGTGCTTGAGATTAGGCATACTTATTCTACTTGATATGAACATGTAAAAGTAAAGTGCTTTGGAACAGTAAATCATTAAGATAGAAAATAGTAAAAAAATTATTCTAAGTGTCAGGAGTTAATCTAGGAGAATACTATAATAGTGGGAAATATCTTTATTTCCAATTACACTCATGCCCAAGTACAAAATTCTCAAATAAAGATGTCATTTACTAGTTCACACTACACTACAGGCATTCACACTTCTAACTACTAAGTCTAACTTCACAAAAACAC
Source organism: Gnetum montanum (assembly GCA_015680685.1). NCBI lineage: Eukaryota > Viridiplantae > Streptophyta > Gnetopsida > Gnetales > Gnetaceae > Gnetum > Gnetum montanum. Next base: position 91,608 of record MNCI01001906.1, read on the forward strand.
ACTGAAAGAGTTTCAGTATAGGTTGATGAAATTGTTGCTTGGACCATGTGCCTAAGTGCCATATTTATAGGTAGCATGTGTTCCATGATATCAAATATCTAATGTCATAGCATGGGCTTCAATGCCAAGGATCTGATATTATAGCTTCGATATCAAATTCCTACTATCACAGTCAATGAAAACTTCACTTTATCATACCATCACAACTGACTAAAAAATCATTCTTGAGTTTAAACAAAATGAGGATAGAGTTTCTTAAAAACTTTGGGAGGTAGATTTACATGACTAACTAACCATATACATGACTATTAAATGCTACAATGGTTTGTTATAAAAATTTACATAAGATATGACATGACAAACTTGAAACAAAATACACAAAAAACTTAGATGAAGCGCAATGTAGCTTATGTCATTCCTGGTAGTAGTGGCTCCTCCATTGGTTATTTTCCCTAATCATTAGGCTTCTAAAATTTGTATCTATTAAGCAATGCTTGAAGCTTTCTCCTTTTTTTTCTTGGGTCATGCACCATCCATGCTTTTTTTGCAATGTGTGATGGAGTGAACACACCTCACAGACATGGTAGTTGTGGAAACATCTAATTGACTTTAATGCACCATGTTGTAAATTGCCTTCTTTCTTCTTCAAAAGCTCTAGCCTTTTCTCTTAATTCATGGTAATTTTATAGTCTCCTGGCTAGGTTCATTGCTACATCTTTTTGCCCTTTGGTAGCTAGCCTTTACTACTTCTAATTCAGAGTTCGTCACTTGAAGTTTCTGTAAAGCATCTTTACAATCTACAAACTCTTTCTTGTACAAGGCATATGTGGCTACTACTTGCTATTCCAATTTATTTCAAGGCCTACCTTTTGTTAACATCGCCAAGTTAGCATAACAAAGATTAGCTAATCCCATGTACTCTTTTAGATCCTCAATCTATAGGTTTTTATTTTTAACTTTCGCCTAGTAGACATGGGGATAACTATCTAGGATGGGCTACCAATCTAGGTTTTGTGCTAATATGGAACTGATTTGACTGTTGCCATTTGGATCTCCTTTTCATTGATTTACTTGTACATTCCCACCTAACAATGGAAATTTTCTTTTATCCTTTCATGTTTCTTTGCCTCATTTTATCATGCATTGTTTTCAATAGCTAACTTCTAGTGGATAGTGCTTCTTCATTGAGAGGGTTCTATTTTCTTATGTGAGGTAACTCATGTCTTGGTTAACTTGCACCAATTGTTCTCTTAATTGGTGGTTACTTTTCTCTAGGATATTCTTCTATTTTTCCATAGTGGTGAATCACATATTATCTACAATGAGGTATTTATTCTCTTCTTGGGTTGTGGTGAGTGCCTTAGAATGTGCATACGTTTGGGCTTCTACTATTGAGACATTCCACATCAATTTCTCTTTCTCATTCTCCATATATTTATTTTGCTTAATTAAGTGGCTAATTTACTTTGTTTTGAACTACTCTAGCTAGTCAGGCATGATGAATTGTATGGGATGTATACATTTAGCTCTTAGGGTCATGAGCTCTTCTTGTAACTTGAGAAGTTCAACTTCCACATGCTCTACCCTAGTCTTTGTCAGGATTGGTTTACCATTTATGGCTATCAACTTTGATTGCATTATAGTGACATCACTTGGGATGTTAAAAAGTATGATCATCACTTGTCCAATCTACAATAGTCAATCTAACACATCTTCATGATTTTCAAGAGTCATTGAGGTTTCAGCTAACATTTGAGCATCTCTAGCACCAATTAGATCTATCGATGGCACAACATGTATGTTGAAGGACTCTTTGATGTGATCAATGATCACCTCTGCTACTCTCACTGCATCTTGATGCTGCATTACCAAAACTGTGGCTCCTTCTCCCATCTCTAGCACCACTTGGAATAATGCAACATTCCTAGAGATCTATTGTGTCCATTGAGCCTCTTCTCCTAATCTATAAAAATTGTGGGTTGAATGGAATTATCAATAACTCTATAAAGATTGGCCTCCTCCCTTGTTCCCTAGCTAATGGTCTCTGCAATCTATTACAAATGACTCATTGACAACATATAGTCATGTGATGATGATGCTGGAACTTGTTGTTGCTACTATTCTTGTTGTTGTTGATGCTACTATTGCTCCTACTACTACTATTGTTGTTGCTCCTCTTGTTGCTGCTGCTATTGTTGATCTTGTTGTTCCTTACCCAGGTCCTTTGCGGGTGGTGCTGGCTTGAGTAGTTTAGCATATGAAGCACTCTGGACCTTCCTAAAAACATCATTTGTGTATCGCAAGATTCCAGCTCATTTCCATAGCTTCTTGATAAGGCAAGGAAATGGAAGTGTTGGCTTCCTTGCATTCCTTTCTTCAAACTACCTATGGATTCCCATAAAGTAGAGTTGTTCAATGTTCTCATTGTATTTTTTTCATCAAGATCACACTTTCTATGCCCACATCAGTAGATAATTTATTTAACCCTTTTTTTGGGAACAAGTGATGTGTGCCAATTTTGAAGTAAATCCTTTCCTTCAGAGTTAACTCATTGTATCCCTTATCTTCTTTGCCATATGCATGTTTCAGCCACAATTTTCTAGTTTTAGCATTTGATCGAGTGGACAAATGTGCTACCCTTGCTCCTTCATTGGGTATGTTTAAAGCTTCTGCTATCATCTTGAATGAATATGACATAGAGACTTCTTTGATGTTGACAATGATGTCTTCTTCTTTATTATGCCAAAACTCATAGGTTTTTTCAAGGTACCATTCACTATTATCTAAAAGGATGGGCCATAGTGGTGACGACTGGAGTGGTGTCTTTACCACTTCTGAAACAAATTTCATGAATGGGCCAATGTACATTTCCACAATGACCATGATCACGATTGGTTTTTCTTGGATAGCTTGGAGGCATTCTTGTGACAACATGAGGCATCATCCTTGTACTTGTGGTTGCATTGCCTCTTCCTAGGATAACTATCTGGTGGTAGGAGTTTCTTGATGAATGCTAAAGGATTGGGCTTCTTGTTCTACATGTTCTAGTTTTTGTCCTCCTATTTAGCCTCTACCTTGACCTCTTGGTCTCTTACTTGTAGCCTGTGAGGGTCCTCCTTGTGCTCTTCTCTTTGGGGCCATTTGCAATTAATCAAGGGTTTGGAATTACTAAGGTGTTCTTATTTATTGTTAAAAATTCTATACCTTATCCATATCCTTAGTTACATTAAGTTCTTAGTTCATTATGATTATAGAGTTAGTGAACTTTCAAAAAGTTACCCATAAGTGTTAATTTCTTTAGAACCCTTCACAGTTGTCTAATTTGTTCTTATTCATTGCTCATACTAATGGTTACAGTTCATTGAGAGCATTATTTAAGTGTTTTGACATTAACATGATTGATTTTTCATTAAAAATTTGAAGTTTTCCTTCATACTTACCCTTAAAATACCTTCATGGTTTTAGCAACTTTTGAAAAATTGGCTTAAATTTTCCTCACTAGCATCCCTCTAATGACTAAGATGAGCAGTCCAAGATCAGATAGATTTGGAAATCATCAAAATTAGAGCAATAACATGCAACTTATGGATTAGGGAAGCTAGGAGGTTAGAGCTCAAATTATCAAAGAAAAATGCAAAAATGTCCTTTGGCATCAAAAGTGAAAATGAAAAATTTAGCTAAGTATTTGCCTATTTATACTTTTTGTGCAATTTGATATCGAAGGCCAAAAATTTTCATTTTTCAATGAGTGTTGAGGATGGAAAATGAGTCCTTTTGATTTTCTAGAAGGTTTGAAGAATATTTAGAGGGTCTTGGGTGATGGATGATGCATAGTTCTTAAAAAATTTGGCACAAAAAATGTATAAAGAAGGAATCTCGAGCTAGGTAAGTTCATGAAGTTTTAATGAAATGGATAACATAGGTAATGAATGCTTTGGTATAGAATGAAGTGATGTAATGTAAAGGGAATTTTTATGAACATTGATTGTTCTTGGAAGGTTCAAGATGATGTGGAATTACTAGAGAAGTATGAGATACAATAGTTTTACAAGTGGGTCCTCCCCAAAGAAGGCTCCAACCATTAATGCCCATGTATAACCACACCTAGAAGTGTCCTTAGGCACTTAAGGAGTTGAATGTAATGCATAGCTGTTTAGCAAAACACACATGTTAGTATGAACAAATTAAGAAAATGATTCTAAGTTACAAAAAGCCACAAGTTATGATCATTCAAACAATGAGATGAGATCGACTTAGAAGGGATTGCAAACATTAGGACATGAGGTATCTTACCATAGGCATAAATGACATTCCGGTGAAATCGTATTATCTCATCTCTTGGAATTACAACCGTAAGACCAACTCTATTGTAATGACGGAAAACGTCGGCAGCTGGAAATACCGATTGAAATTCCGTATACACAGCTTTAACCACGGATCCGCACGAGGGCTAAGCTGGAAAAACGAATCCGCAGTGCCCTGAATGGTCTTGTCGATCAGACAGGGACTTACGGGTCAGTAAAAGTGGTGACGATTACGGATTTTTTTTGTTTTGCATGATGTGATTTGTTACGAAAGATCGTAAAACGGGGAGACAACGACGTAGATAAATCGCTACGAAGATAACGCTAAAACACCAGAAAGATCCCAATCGGGAGAGAAAAACAAGTCGATTTTGCAAAGATCAAAGATCTATGTTTCAATGCTGGATCGGATGTATGCTTCCGTGTATATTACGTTACAATGGGAGAAAGCCCCCAACAACTGGATACAAAATGAGCACAAAACAACAAGAAAATTGTCTGGACAGAAATCTGATCTACCTTGTGGGCCCAAAGCTTAGGTGCAGGAATGGTCAAGCTCTGAAGTCCGTCGATCTTTTGCACGACAGAACCTGCTAACTGGGCGAGACGACTCTGCAATTCCCGCTCTGCTTCTTTGCTTCGGGTAGATCTGCTGTTAGGACTCAGGCGTGCTGCGTTCTGTTTCTGCTAAAGGATAATGTTTGCAGCGATTACCAAGAGGTTGCTCTTGTTTCTCTGTTCAAGGCGATAAGTGTTCCCTTGCTCAGAAAATGCTCTTATCCTCTTGATCTACTGCCAACAAAAAGCGATCAAATGCTCTGGTGCTCTGGTTCGTTTTCTTGTTAAGTGGCCAACTCTCTCCAAAAAATCCCCCCTCTCTCCTTCTTTTGTATATTTGTCAGCCGAAATATTTATAGGCCGCGACACGCGCAACCCTGATGATGTGGGCCCGAATGTCGCGGATCCTGTTGACGCGATTCTTTTAAGTCGGACTGCGACTACGCACAACACACTCTTTTGCGTGCTATGCGTGTAATTGCGTGCTATGCGTGTAAAGATCAGGCCCATGATAGGTGTGTCTCGGCTGCGTTTGCGCTCATTCGCTTTGTGTTGCGTGTATGAGTGCACTGACGTAAAAACAATGAGTTCAAGATCGTTTTTACGCTCACCACGCAGCTGTGCGTGGCAAAGCGTAAATGTAACGTACGCTCACTACGCAAACGTGCGTGGTGAAGCGTAAACAAAGTACAACTTACGTTCATCACATAACTGCGCGTGATAAAGCGTAAATAATGCATAACTTACGCTTATCACGCAGCGGAGCGTGGTGGAGC
>MNCI01001906.1:112376-146864 GCA_015680685.1 Gnetum montanum
TAATTGTGCACCTGGGCACTATATTTATAGGCTTAGGAGCAACTACTTTAATAATTAGAGTAACCACTCTAATAATTAAAATAACTAATAGAGTAACTGCTAGAGTAACCACTCTAATAATTAGAATAACTGCTAGAGTAACTGCTCTAATAATTATAGTAACTACTAGAGTAACTAGTCTAATAATTAGAATAACTACTAGAGTAACCACTAGAGTAACTGCTCTAATAATTAGAATAACTGCTAAAGTAAATGCTCTCATCATACCCCCACAACTGAATGAAAACTCTTCCTTAAGTTATTTACAAAATATTGGGAAGGTATGGGATTATTGACTAATTGACAACTGACGGTGGAATGGGATGACAAACTCAACTTGCCTAGTGAACAGATAAATAAGAATATTACAACATTAGTGTTCATGACCATTGTGGTGAACACTTGTACATAAATGACATCTAAGCCTTTATTTGGTAGCTTGAAGAGAAAAAGAGAGAGAGAAAGAAGATAGAGTGTGTTGCCGCCAATGTCGAGATTGTGGCTTCTATTGTTTATCCATAGCCATGCCACCAAACTTGCTCCTTTCGTAAATGCTCTAGTTCTAGTCCATCCTGAGTGCTTCCTCCAAGCCTAGTCCATTGTTTGTATGATCTCCATCTACACACACAACACAATCACAAATAAGCAAGGATAGATAATCCACAATGCAATTGATACCTTGCCTCGATATGAAGCACATTGGCTGAGTTGTGGTTATGGCAGAAACTGGTTCAAAGATTTATCACTGGTGACTACCCAAGGTGTAGGGGTTAGGTGAACAGTAAAATAGAAAAAATTAAAAAATTTGTGCCAAGGTCCCCACGACTAAGAGTGAACCTTTGGTAGCTATAAGATGGAAAAATATGAGGAACAAGAAAGATGGGAAAAATAACAATGGCAACGCCAATAAAATGGATGTCATGGATGGGGATGAAACAAGAAATGATTGATTGCAAAAAATGTTTAAGGAAAAGAAGTTAATAATTGTACCAAAAAAGGAATGCCAGTGGGTCCTCCCTAATGCAGGCTCATGCCTTTATGTCCTGACAAACTCACAAACCAAAGAGTTCGTAGGCTCTAGGAATGTCATTTGGAAGCAAGAGTTAAAAACTTACCCACAAGAATTCACCAAAGAAAAACAATGCATCAACCCAAAAATGGACTAATGATAGAACCGAAAATGAGGTGAAAATGGGGAGAAAGTTGGAGAGGAGAGAATGGACTGGAATCCCAAGAACAAGGTTGTGTAAAGTCCCTTGTGTATTTTATGGTTAATGTGACTGAGTAGAACTCATCCCAAATCCAGACTTAAACAAACCACATCTAGTGACCTTGCATCAACACACTTGACCAATCCATCCACTTGAAGCAACAAGAATGCTTCCACAAAGATTCACCACCATTCCGAGGAAAGCTAGATAGAGAAGCAGGAAGTGAGAAAGGGTCTTAGTTAGAGGGAACCTTTAGGCATGGGTAACATATCTTTCCAGTTCCATAACTAGTGCTTGTAGCCCATATTGCTTTATTATGTCTAAGGGATGTACTTTGAATTCTCACCTTTTTCTCTTTTTTTTTGCTTGAGAACCATACCATGCAAAGACTTATTTTTATTTACTTGGCTTTCTGATTTTTGAACAATGTCAGAATGGCAAAAAACCCAAGAAACAAGCATCCAAGCACCCAAGAAAATGGCCAACACAAATGCATCGAATCCCCTTGAAGTCACACCCTTTTCATCTTTTGAGTCTTTTTTTGGTTTGAAAAGTACCCAACCACAAATTCATTAATAAATTTACTTTGAAAAAGGGAACTATACAGTTTCAAGCCAAAGGAGACCATAGAGTTGTATGGATGAGTGGATGGCATGGACTCATTGCCTGTTTTACCAAAAGAACTATACCTTAATATCAGCATCTTAATTCAAAGGTAAAAATCAAACATTAGAAATCAATATGATATAATGTAATCCACCATCATGAGCACTTATTGGATGACAAATAAAAGTAAATGAAGCAAACAAAGAAATAGTAAAAACATGAACGATGGTGTAAAAAAAATTTGAAAAAATGTGTAAAACAAAAATTCAAAAAGAACTAAGGGCCTAAAATGGTTAGCATATGTGGTCATCTCCCCCATGACTGAGTTGGAAGGAGGAGATCCTAAATAGTGAGCAAGGTTGTCCATCAACAGAGATAGCATGTGTACTGGCTATCCTAAGCTCATGGAAAGGTTTGGTTTGTTGTATGTTGACCAACAGTTTCTTGTCTAGGCTCTCAGGTTTGTATATTTTCATGGCCCCTAAAGGAAAATTTGCATAAATAATATAAGGTCCTTCCCATAGTGTTTGAAATTTAGTACGTTGTGGCACACATGTAGGATTCTAGTAGAGAACCTTATCTCCCGGTTGATATTTAACTTTCCTAATCCTTAGGTCATGATGTTGCTTATTGAATGCCTTGTGTAATTCGTTATATGATAGGGTAGCTAGTCGATTTTCATCTAGCAAATTAAGGATTACTAACTATTGTTTTTGTGCTAGGTCAAGGTCAAGGTTGAGGTCACATGCTGTGGATAGTGTACAGGGCTCAGTTTGAATGGAACGCATTGGTAATTTATTGTACACTAACTCATAGGAAGAGTAGCCTATAGAGAGTTTCTATGTGGAGCGGTGTGCTCAAAGAGCATCGTTCAGTTTAGTGCTCTAGTATCACCTAAACTTGCTAATAGTTCTTGTTAATATTTTCATAATCTCCCTTTGGTTGACTTCAACTTGACCGTTCACTTGGGGGTGGCATGGTGTTGTCAATTTGTGTTCAAACCCTAAGCATTGCATTAATTTCTGAAAAGTTGCACTTGTGAAGTGCTTACCATTATCTGAAATAAGTTCACGTGGCACACCAAACCTATTTATGATTTGTTGTTGAAAAAATTGTGTAGTTGTAGATGATGTATACTCTTTAACAACAGCTACTTCAACCCATTTTGTTAGGTAATCAACGACAACAATAATATAAGCTTTTCCATTGGACATTGGTGTAGTCAGCCCCATAAAATCAATTTCCCAAATGTCGAAAGGTTCTAATGGTTGAATCCATTGTTGTGGACCCTCCATTCTAGTAGTCATTCCCCCATCATGTTGACAATGCTTACAAGATTAGATGAAATGATGGGCATCTCGAAATAATGTAGGCCAATAATATTTTGAAAATAGGATATTCATGGTTGTTCGTCTCCCAACATAATGACCCCCATAAGGACCCTCATGAGGATCTTGGAGAAGTTGCAGTTGATCTATATGAGGAACACACCATCAAACCAAGCCATCAGGACATACTTTGTAAAGTTTCCCATTGATCTCCATAAATTATTTGGCTCAGTGAAGAAACTATTGTTTCTTCTTAAGGTTTAACTCTTGTGGTGTTTCTTGGGTGAGGAGATAGGTAAGAATGCTATTGTACCAGTTTGTCTCCGTGGGTGATTGATTATTCACTACACCAACAAAGAGGAATTCATCAAGGAAATGATCAAAAATTGGATACTCATCATCTTTGTTGTTCCATCGCAACTAAGATAAATGATTAGCAACTACATTCTCGATGCCCTTGTGATCGATCTTCATTAAATCGAACTCTTGTAAGACTACAAGCCATCGTATGGTATGAGGACTTACCATTGGCTTATTCATGAGGAACCATGTTGCACTATGATCTATATGTATATATACTTTATATCCCAATACATAGTGTCTAAACTTTTCTAGTGCAAACACTATAGTAATTAATTCTTTCTCTGTGGTAGTGTAGTTAAGTTGTGCACCAGCGATACTTCTACTTGCATAGTGGATGTAATAAGGATGCTTCCGATCATCTAACTATGTAAGTATGGCTCCTAAAGCATAGTTGGATGCATCAATCATGATATGGAATGGTTTGGACCAATCAGGAGCTTGTAGAATGGGCATTTCTACTAGCTTCTATTTCAATGTTTGGAAAGCTAATTCGCATTCCCTGGTCCACTCAAAAGGTATGTCCTTTTTCATTAATTCCACCAATGGTTTGGCAACCTTTGAAAAGCTATCAATAAATCTCCTATAGTAGCTAGTATGTCCAAGGAATGACTGAATATCTTTGATAGTTTCTGGTTGATAGGTAATTCCTTGGATAATTTTGATTTTCTAGGGATCTACTTCTATCCCTGTGTGTGAGATTTTGTGCCCTAGTACTACACCTTCTTGGACCATCAAATGACTTTTCTACTAGTTGAGCCTTAAATTTGTTTCTACACATCTTTTTAACACTTGCTCCAACCAGTCCAAGGCTTGATCAAAGTTTGCTCCATAAGTGGGGAAGTCGTCCATAAAGATCTCCACACCATTCCCTATCTGCTATTGGAATATGCTTAGAACTAGTCATTGAAATGTTGTAGGGGCATTGCACAAGCCAAATGACATATGTTTGTATGTGAACGTTTCGCAAGGACTGGTGAACATAGTCTTGGCTTGGTTTTCTAAGGCTATTTGTATTTGGTTATATCCACTATATCCTTCCAGAAAACTATAATAGCAATGCCCTATGATGGTGTCTAAGACTTGGTTAACAAATGGAAATGGAAAGTGATCTTTGAATGTTGCCATATTTAGTAGCCTGAAATCTATGCACACCCTCCATTTGCCTCCCTTTTTAGGCACAATAACTAAGGGGCTAACCCATTCACTATCAACAATGGGGTATATGAACCCAGCCTTGAGAAGCTGTTCAATTTCTTCCTTAACTACTTGCTTCAGCTTAGGGTTCAATTGCCTCTGTGGTTGTCTTCGAGGCTTCATGGAGGGGTCACTGTAAATTCTATGTTGGCATATCCTAGGATCTATTCTACTTAATTTGGGATATGACCAAGTGAAGGTTTCTAACCATTTATTTATTATTACCTTCAGTAGTTCTTCTTTTTGTTGAGGAGCAAGCTTAGCATTGATAATTACTAATTTTCCATTTTTAAGGAACGTGTATTCCATACTAGTGGGCAATGGTTTCAGTTCGAGGGGCTCCTACTTAAATTTCTCAGGTATTTCCAACTTCCCCCAATTGATATTTTCAAGGTTAAGACTTGGAAGTTGGTGGTGGACTTTCTCTAATGCATCTATGCTATCGATGTAAGCATAAGTCAAACCCTCAATTGGTTCCATGCATATGAGTGAACTGATTTCTTGATCAACTGTCAGCCACTGGGTGTCTTCTTGTCGTGTGGCTACTGCATATAGGCATTTTTTATGTTAATCACTTGTGCATATTGATTGCATGCAAGCAATGCTAGACTTTGCACAAACCATGACCTTTGCACACAATTACACCCTATGTCACTATATGCAATGCATGAAACTTTCTTCTTGTTGATCTTTTTGAATATATTTTCCTTTGATATTCCTAGGGAAAGATCGCAGATTCCTAGGTGTGTGTCGATGGTGCTTAGCCATGCTCTTTCCATTATGATTGGGAAGTCCCCCTTACCGTTGTTTACCTGAATCACTAGGAATTCAGCTGGGTACAACCACCCAAAAATAGTGGTAATAATGTCTTCCACCAGTCCCAATGGGATAGTAATGGACTGGTCGGCCAACTTTAGATGGATGTTGCTCTTTTTCAATGGAGGCAGGTTCCAAGCCTTGTACATTTCTTGAGAAATCAAGTTAACACCAGAACCTGAATCCAAAAGGACCTTGCATGGCACATTTCTAGTGATTTGTAAGTATATCAGAGGACTCCCAGGATCAGAGAATTTTCTAGGAAGGTGGCCAACTTTGATCCAATCAGTGACGACATGTGTTAGTATGACCGTATGCATTGAGTGCAGTGATTGGGTTAAAGGGGGCTCCAAAGTTTTTATTGATACTGAGGCATCTAAGGAATCATCCGCTTGTAATTGCAAGGGCTTGGTTGGACTGTTGGTTCTAAAGAAAGGTCTTTTCTTCATGTGGTTGTTGGAACCAATAGTAGGTTGAGAATTAACAGCCCTTGTGGTGTTACATTGCTGCAGCTGGGTAAGGATTTCACCTTGCATCGTGGGAGTAGGTCGTAGTGGAGCTATTGGTGGAAGAGATGCGACTGGATGAGAAAGATGATATGCTTGGAGACTATCATCTCTAGAAGAGGGAGTCCCATAATACTCATAGGATGGTAGTGAGGTTGAGGAGTAACATGACCAGTAGAGTCACATGGGGAGATTGGCTACTGCACATAATATCCATACAAGTTAGGTTGCTGGTAAGGATAATATTGCCTTGGTGGTGGCATTCCCCATGATTGTGGGTGCTGCCACTATTGATATTGCTCAATCAATTGTGGTAGAGTTCCACTAGGATAATATGTTATGGGTTGGTGGAACTTCCTTGGGTTACTTTGAGGATAAGGTAACCTTTGAGGTGTTTTCCTTTTGTTTAATTGTAGGTTGAGTGCATACACCCCAGGCTCCTGCAAATGTGAGATTACAGGGCAACATCCCTTAGGATGGTCATATTGACATATCTCACATCCACTATCATTGTCAATTTTTGAATCCAGAACCTCTTCAACGATGGCAACTTTGCCCTTACCCTTGCTACGTGCATGTTCAGCCTCTTTCTTTTTTCTTTTCTCACTACCTTGCTCTCTAGACTCCTCTACTATTTTAAGAATAGTTTGAAATCTATTGTCTAAGGAATCCCACATTTGTTCTACCTTTGCCAAAAATTCTGATGTCATCTTTTGGATAGGCAAATTTTTCCTATTCACCATCTCTTTGAGTGGTGACTCTTCTTCATCCTCACAAAATCTTACTCCCCTCTTTCGAAGGGAAGGTTCTTGGTTATACTCTTCTACACTTTCTCTCTTCCATAGCTCACCTTCTTCCTTAGCAACTTGCTCCAATAGCCTTTGAATTTGATGGGACCTAAGCTTGAATAGTCTTCTTTGGGCATAAGTCCCAAGGGTTCTTCTCATTTCATGCCTAAGCCCATCCACAAGATGGTGCAGTTGATCCCTTTGCAAATAACCATGCCAGGACAATGATGTAACAGTGCATAGTATCGGCCCATGGTAGCATCCAAGGGTTCATGTCCTCCTTGTTTCCAGCCTTGGATTTACTTTCGCAAGTTAGACACTTGGGAGTACATTTGGTACTTGTCATTAAATAATTCTAACATAGTACTCCACCTACAAATGGATTCCAGTTCTAAAGATAGGTACTAGCTTTCCACTTCTTTATCTAATGTCCATGGGAACAACTTAAGTTTTTTCCATTCGTTCTCTATGTTTTGTAAGGTACACGTGTCATGGAATGCTTGTAAATGATTCTAAGGATCAGCGTTGTATCCCCCTTCAAATCGTGGGATATTGTTAATATCTAATCTCTTAATCCTACTATCTTTCTAGTGCCTTGTTGGAATTCTAACAACCTCAGTTATGTCTAAGATACACCAAGTAGCAAGTAGGGGTTCATTGTGATCATCTTGTCCATGGCATCTATGATGCCTACATTGTTTTCTACTTTCCCTTCTTCTATGTTATGACTCTCTAGAGTGCCCTTGTCCCCTTTCTTGGCTATTTCGTCTATGACTTCCACTTTGCCTACCTTTATCCCCATGGTCTTTTTTTTATGAACATGTCTGGATATTCAAGGAGAGGGTGAAGGAGATGATGAAGATGAAGAAGAATGAGAACTATCACCATGACGGTATTTGCTACCTTCTCTTCTGCGGTCTCAACCCTGATCACAATTGCAATCAAAATGTCCACCTTTATCATGAGTTCATGTCCCTTTTTCGAATCCTTTGTGCCTGTGGGTATCAGAACCTAGGTTATGAATAGTGAAATGAAGGTTCTGATACACAACCACTTAGCCAAAGTCAAGGGGAGGAACATCGTAGTGAGGGCGACTACCTGAGGTAAGTTCACCACCCTCATTTTTTCTTAAGACATGTGGGACATCCTGGGACCACTTACCCTTCAAAGACTTATGATGTCTCTCTTGTTGCAAATCCCTTTGATGTTGTGCCTCTATGGGATGGTATTCTCTTAATTCATGGTCTTGCACAACGTATTCTATGTGTAAGTGTGGCATGCCAATTCATGTGAGAGCACAAAGAAGCATGCTTGGGACTAAGCGATTGGGAGGTAACACTATGTTACCTTCTAAGTCTCGCCAATGCTATTGTTCATCTTGATGAAGGATAAAGATGAAGTTTGTTATATACTCATCGGGATGAATATATACCACTCGAACTTGTTAAGGGACTAGCGGATCAACGTCATGTGTATTATGTCGCCGATTGTTTCCTATTTCAGACCTAAGAGGTGAGGCGCTTTCGTACGAAGAAGGAGACATACTAGTCTGTTCAGTGTGCAATGTATTCTTGTTTATTATTTTCTCAATCAACCCTAAGGGTTCGTTCCAATGATGTGTAGTGTTGGCTTGGGTCATCAAGGGATTTTCGAGACTAGCAGTGGAAACAGTGGTGGTTGTCGCAGCCATTATCTACGAAACTAGAAGGTAACACTAATGGGGATAAAGATTACAAAGGAAAAAGTGGGCTAAAGGAAAACGTGGGCTTTCTATCTTGTTGGATTCCAGGGGAATCGTCAGAGCAATCGATCTGTACCACACGATCACGTAAACAACCACGGAGGTATCACGTTTACGCTAGTCGATAATGGATACAGAAAGCTTACTGGACTACCTGTGAAATGCAGATTAGAGGTTCAAGCCCTCCTTTTAGCGCCAAAAAATTGTAACGATGGAAAATGTCGATTGTTGGAAACATCGAGAGGATTTTCGTTTACACAATTTCAACCCTGGATCCGTGTGAGGGCCATGCTAGAGAAAACGAATCCAAGGTGCCCTGAAAGGTCTTGTCGATCAGACAAGGACTTACTTAGTTAGTAAATTTGTTAACGATCATGTAATGAGATGAAGATTTGATATGACAATGTAATACCAATTGAAGAGAATAAGAGATCTACTTCAAGATCGGATCTTGAAGGCAATGAAAACAATGTAAACTATGCAAAACGACTATAAAAATCAACGTAAATAGGATGGAATGAATTGAATTTAGAAAATGCACGATCCCAAGATCTGGGATCTGTCTTATGGACAAATATGATGAATACAATGGGATTTGCAAGTGAACTCCGATTTGGACAAAGTATCTGCCACCAACAAGAAGCTATTTAGAGATTAAATAAGCAAAAGGTCAATCTACCTTGTTCACTAGCCAATCTGGGCACAAGGGAGTTAAGCTTGAAGAAAAATGTTTGCTAACTTGCAATCTATGGCCAAAAATCTTCTCTCTATCACCATCGATGCTCTTGCCAACTTTTTTCAATTGCCTCAAATTTTTTGACCTCTTTTTATTGTTGCCAACTATTTTTGTTTTCTTCGCCAGCCAACCAAAAAAAACCCAACCAACCCTTTGAGCATTGTTCGCCGGGGTATTTATAGGATTAGGGTTAGAAGAAGAACACGGTTTAGATGACGCGTATCCTAGGCCTGCAGAATATCGCTGACTTAATGTGCTGCAGCTGAAGCTTGTGATGCTATGTTGTGCCACGCTATGAAACGTAGCATAGCGTAACCACCCCGTGGCTACATTGTAATACGCTGTGAAGCATATCATGGCATAATGACTGCTACTATTTGAATTTTTTTATCCTTGTTGTTGTGGCTATTTCAACTGTGTTGCTTGTGTTACGCTGCGTAGCGTAATGCGACGTAACACATAAAAAGTTAAGATTTTGAAGCATGGTTCACTTGCAAAGTTGAAGTGTTGTCACCATGCATCCCTTGTTTTATCTTGTCCTTCTGAAGTATGCTACCCTGAGCTATGTAGCGTAGCGTAGCAGGCCCTCAGCTGAAAGAAATTTTTGAGATGTGCAATTATTTTTCGGTGCTTCCATTACTCAAATGTCTTGATGCTACTCTTGTGAAAATCCTTTTCTAAACTTTGAGACTTTACTGAATCATCGAGGTCTTGAAATTTTACGGTGTTTCAATGGCCCCTCTTTGTTGAAGTTTGGAGGGCTTGCCAGAGAGATGTCGACAAAGAATACAAAATACCATAGAGGTAAAGATGCCAACATCGTTCGTCGGCTATTGCTCAGATGTTTCTCTATCAAACCTGGAAGTGCGAAGGTTGGGGGTGTCAGGAGCAGAAGAGAGATTTTACAAGTGTGAGGGACAGAGGTTCAAGGAAGACTTAAGTGTAAGTAGGATACCTCGCAAACATGTTATTAGATAACTTCTTGTTGGTGTTTTCGCAAGAGGTTACGCTATTACACTGTATATGTGGGGCTTTTCTGGGCGAGTTTTGTTACGCCCGTATGGCTTGGATGAGTTGCGTTTCATCCATTTTATTTAGCTTTTCCTAGTTTTTGGACAAGCTTCGTTCTGTCTATACAGGGTCTTAACTTGCCTACAGATGCATTCCATGAGGCGAGTTGTGTTACGCCAGTTCATAGACATGATGGGTATCATGTGCGAAAGGCTCCCTATATGTTTACATCTTGTACAAATGGGAGGAGAATGTAAGGGTAGTTGCAAGGATAAGAGAGGGAAAAAGTAAGGTAATCTGGCTGGAGGGAAAAGGTAGGGTTTGCACTCCCAAGTAGTCAAGCTAGTCTGAGCAGCCACCTCGGAACGTTGTGATGCCTCACCCTCCTAGTGAATGCATCTTTAAACGATGCTATTGTAGCAAGTAACCTACAAAACACAACAAAGAACAAAGAACAAAAGCAGCTATCCTAACTGCTAGGGGAGGTTGTTGAAACAAGTGTTGTCCAAAGTTGAAAGGGGAGTGAGCCATAAAAAGGGGACTGCAACAAAAAGGTAAGGATCCCTTTGTTGACACTGCGGCTTAGGAATTCACCGTCGACAGCCAGGTTCATCTTATCCATCTAACTAGGCAAAGAGCCAATCAGATGAATTTGAGAAGCCAGATCCTGAAGGCGGCGGCGTCTGGAGGCAACCAAGGCTATGGGTGACCATAGTTTCCTTGGGGCTCCAATCGGCGATGCTAACCTCAGGAGCTGCAATTGCTGAGTGACCATTGTGGTGGCATCTTCGAGGAGTTAGTAGTATGACCTTTGACATATCCAAGGAATCAATAGAATGCAAAGGGGTAGCAGTGTTGTGTCTATTCCAATGCCCTACCTGTTCTGTCTGACGAGGATGTCATGCAAAAATGGTCAAGCCTACTTGTTTCATGGATGTTCTGTTGGCAGATCCTAGTTTTAGATCCTGGTAGACCATTGTGGCTAGTTTTAAATCCCAGCGGACCATGGTCCCAGTTTAAATTCTGGGCAAACCAAGGTGTGCTAGTTTTACATTGTAGAGAACGCTGGAAGAGCTAGTTTATGGTCCTAGTAGACCGTGCTATGGGTGTCAATTTTTTGTTGTGACCAAGGGACAAGTCTATGCTGGTTTAATATCTTAGTAGATGGATGCTTACCTTGCCATTTTTACGTCATGGCGGACAGTTGAAAGCTTTGTTAGTTTAGCGTCATGGTGGACATGTGCAAAAAATGCTAGTTTTACGTCGTAGCGGACGTTTGTTACAACACTGCCAATTTTACGTCATAGCAAATGATTGTTACCTTGCGTTCTAGTCGAGCTAACATCTAAATGTGGTACTACTTCAGGTACATATGATTCATTGGGTTTGCAAGCTCGTTGTCGTTGATGTCTGCTAGCTTGAATGCTCCGCTGTCATATTCGTTAACAACCAAGAAGGGGCCTTCCCAGCTTTCAGAGAATTTACTCATTGGTTCACGAACGGCTTCAAGGACCAAGTCTCCTTTCTTGATCGGTCGCTGATGTAGGTTGTGATGGTGCTTCTGCCTTTGCCTATTTTGATATTTTTCATGCTGTTAAGTGTATGGATGTGTTTCTCCTTCACTGATTCTAGATCCACGATCCTGGACTCATTATGTTGAGTCTCATTTATAACCATGGAGAGGACCATCTGTAGTAAGGGAACCTATAGTTCAAGGGGCAACACTACTTCAGATCTGTAGACTAGGCCGTATGGTATCTTACCCGTAGCTTTCTGCATGTTGTATGATAGGCCCATAGCATGTAGAGGATTTTCTCATGCCATCATTTCTTATTGCTGCTGAGCATTTTGTTCAGTAAATTGATAACCACCTTGTTTGTTGGTTCCACTTGACCATTTGCTTGCGGATAATATGGTGAGGAAAAAGATTGCTTAATACCAAGGTTATTGCAGAAAGATTTACTTTTGGTACTACTAAATTGTGGTCCATTGTCAGTCACAATAGTCATGGGAAGCCCAAACCTTATTACTATGTTATCCAAGATAAAATGGAAAACTTGTTGAGATGTAGTCTTTCGTAGGGGAATAGCCTTGACCCATTTTGTGAAGTACTCAATGGCAGACATAATGAAACTATGTCCTATGGAAGACTTAGGCGTGATTGGACCTATGATGTCTAGCTCTCATCGTTGGAATGGCCAAGTGATCTGTGTGGTATGCAACTCAATTGGTGACACATGTATTAGATTTTCATAACACTGGCATGTGTCACATGTCTTGACTTTGGTAAGAAAATCTCGTTCCATGTACGGCCAGTAATACCCTAAGCATCTGATTTTAGCTGCCATGGCTCGCGGGGCTATGTGTCCTCTACATAGTTCCTTATGGACTTCACTAACTATCCTTTGCACTTGGTTGTTATTAATGCAAGTTAACAATACCCCATCAAAGGAGCACCTACATAGAGTGTTGTCTCTGATGATGACATATTTCCTAGCACGCTTGTAGATTGCATCCTTTTGTGCAGATGTCAACTTGTGCGGTGGTTCGCCATGTAGAAGGTAGGTTTTAATGTTTTCATACCATTATGACGTTCCTTCTGTACTTAAAGAAGAGATTTGCACCACTTGGATGAAAGGATTTGTACATTCCATCATTAAAGTAGGCAAGGTGGTGAACAAATGTGGTGGCACATTTAAAGCTAGCGTACCTAGTGCATCAGCTACGGTGTTCTCACTACGTGGCACATGTCAAACGTCAGTCATTGTAAACTATTTTAGAAGATATTTAGCCATATCGCAATAGGGTTGTAGATGCATGGCTTTGCAGGCATAGATTTCTATGATCTAATTGACAACAAACATTGAATCGCCTTGGATTACTTGGTGTTGCACGTTCAATTCTTTGGCTACTAATAGTCCCCTGAGGAGCCCCTTGTATTCTGCCACATTGTTCATATAGGGAAACGCTAGGCAATTAGCCAATGGACGAACATCCTCAGGGGAAAGCATGATGACGGTGGCAGCACTGCCTCCTCTGGTAGTTGAAGCTCCATCAAAGTGTAATGTCACTTCGAGGCCTATTGATATAGGACTTAAACTATGTACATGTTCATCTAGAAATTCAGGCTCTATTGTTACCTGATCGTTAACAGGTGATGCTACAAGTTGGTCGGCTATCGCTTGGCCTTTCGTAGAAGATTGGCCAACGTAGTGTAAGTTAAATTCTGCTGTGATGGCTTTCCATCAGGCTATCTTACTACTCTCATATAAATTGTTCGTGATGGCCCGTAGAATGTTGTTCTTGCAAATTATGTTAACCTGGCTGTGAAAAAGATAGTGTCTACATTTCTTGAGTGTGAAAACCAATGCTAAGTAGTTACGCTCTACTTCATGGTACCTCATTTTGTATGCAAATAGAGCATGACTTAGATAATAGATGGGGATTTCTGACCCTTCGTCCCTCTTTTGACACAACAACATAGCTATGGACATATCTGAACTTGCCAAGTAGATGTAGAAGGGCTGATCCCTTTGTGATGGGAAAACCATTGGCAAATGTAACAACTCTTTCTTTAAGTCGTCAAAAGCACACTGACAGTCCTCGGTCCACTCAAAGTTAATCCCCTTCTTGAGCAGATGTTGCATGGGGTGTAACTTGTCTGTTAACTTCGAGATGAACCTTTTGATAAATGGTAACCTACCTTGCAATCCACGCAGTTCTTTGAGGTTTTTAGGCAGTGCTAGGTTAACGATGGCCCTAACCTTGTCAGGGTCGACTCGTATGCCAACTTCCGACATTATAAACCCCAACATGCGTATGGTTTTGACTCTGAACACACATTTTCTTAGGTTGAGTCATAGGTCGTGCCTGAGGCATCATTTAAGGATTAACTCTAAATCCTCTGGGTGATCTACCAACTTTCTAGATTTAATAGCTATGTCATCTACTTAGTCGTTCAATTTCTCTAAGAGATAATTACTAAAGATGTACGTCATGGCACGTTGATAAGTTGCTCTAGCGTTTTTTAGCCCGAAAGACATCATGGTATAACAAAAAGTTCCCTAGGGGGTCATGAAAGTTGTAGTTAGTTGATGTTCTAGGTTGATATGGATTTAATTATATCCCAAAAATCCATCCATAAAGGATAGTAAAGCATGTCCAACTATTGTATCAATAAGTTGGTCAATACTCAGTAATGGAAAATTATCTTTGACCATTGCCTTGTTCAGATAGCAGAAGTCTATACAGATGCGTATTCCTCCCATTTTCTTAGAAAGGACAACGATGTTTGACACCCAATCTAAGTAATTAACCACGTAGATGAAACCAACTTGATATAGCTTAGTGATTTCATCACGCACTGCCAACGTAATTTCGGGCTTAATCTTCCATGCTCTCTATTTAACCGCTTCGATACATGGGTCTAACACGATGTTGTGTTGTATTAGTTAGAGGTCTAAACCTGGCATATCTTCATACAACCATGTGAACACCGCAATGTTATCTTGGAGAACTCAAGACATGTCGTTCTACATTTTTTGGTCAAGGAGAGAACTAACCTTTAGAGTTTTGCTTTCTCCTTTGTGCATAACTACAGAGATCTTAGTGAGGGGATCCTTGGTCACATCACTAGCTTCCAAGTCTAAGGTTTGGGCTAGATGTTCTGGCTAGTCTGGGGATACTTCCGAGGCTGCTATGGTTATGTCACAAGAGGAGGAGTCGGTTCCTATCATTACAAGATTAGGTTGTCTAAAGGTTTCCCCGTATGGGCCTGTTAGGGCTAGGGGTGCAAGCAAAGCTTCATCCATTTGCAAACTGACCTGCAAAATTGCCAAGAAAGGAAGTAGTTAAATTATTTTTGTCAACATGGTGAAATGATACAAGGCTTTAGAGATACGTGTCAAATGGCTGCCAGTTTAAGGTCTTAGCGGACCGTTACAATATACAGAGTTTGTAAGAAAAGAGCAAGCAAGGTTTCCTAGGTGCTAGCTTAAAGTCCTCACGAACTATGGCTAAAAGTATAACGTGGTGTGTCTAGTGTGGCAAAATAGCTAATTTAGGGTCTTTGCAAACTATAGTTAATGCGACTAGATTACGAGACGATAAGCTATGCATTAGTTTAGGGTCTTTTTGATGGTAATTAATGCGATATCTATGAGATTAATGGTGTGATCTTTATGCTTCATGTCAAATTGACATTACTACACTTCGGAAAGGTTCTGTACTGATCAAGCATGAAAAACAACAATTTTTCACCATCACGCTTATAAGTAGATGGCTCTTCCTCAAAGTAAACTACAAGTGTAGCGAAGTTGAGTTAGACTAAAGTAGAAGGAAAGCATAAGTTAACGATTTTGTAAAGGTTATTCAGGCATAACAATGGCACTGAAGACTGAACGCAAACATGCCAAGTTGGCCAAGATAGATGAAGTACAGGAAAGTTTGGGGAAAATTTCGAAGGCGTGAGTCGAAACTCGGGAGGCTACTCCACTCTCCCAGTAAGTCGTTCTTCACCTTCCTTGTGTGATATATGCATTAAGTCATTTTCACTATCATTGTGCTGTAATTTGTATTTGTTTCGAAAATGTGCATTGCACTGGGTGTTGATACCTACCTTTGCTAGTTATGCTATGGGAGTTTGTAATATTACCCCTATCGCTGTTGTTAGAGATAGACCTTGCACCATTGTAAGGGTTTGGGTGATCATGGGTAATGTTGTACAAACACAACACGTAACTGGTTAGGAATCTAGGTGTTGTACCCTTGCATAGTGCAAGCGGGGTTCTATTGTCTTGCCCGTAATCGTCACGTGTTACGCTAGGGCAATATGCCATATTACCTTTATTGCCATTGTCATAGAAAGACCTTGCACCATTGTAAGGATTTGGGCGGTTTTGGGTAATGCATCTCTAGTGTAACATGCAAATTTTTGGGAGTCAAAGTAGCGAGAACCTCAATGTTCCGTAACGGATTCTTGTAAGCTTTTTCAATTTGTTTTGGCATTGTTAACATGTCTAGACTATTTTCTAATGGTAATGTGTTTTATTGTAAAGGGTTACGCTAAAGCCTGTCCTGATCATTTTGGACATTGTGGGTGTTCTATGCTATCTAAATGTTCCCATGGCCAATGTTCCTCCTCCCCATGCTCGTGTAGGGGAAGAGGTGATTTGGTTTCAAACAAGCACACGAGAGTTCCTGCAATTTTTGTTACGTAACTTTAGTGTAATTGTTTGGTTGCATCTATCGGCCGAGATGGTCATCGCCATTCTGGAAACGTTGTTGGTTGGGTCGACATAGAGCATCTTAACATTTCTGGTGGACGGATCAATCGAGGCCATAGGTGGGAGGGATCATGAACAGCGTGTCAAGGGTTTGAGGTGCTTATCCTGGATCTAGGAGATTCCTAGGTTTAATTGTTATCATGCCTACAACACGTTGTTCATAGCTCGTAATCTCATCACCTATTTTCAGAACCAACCTAGCACTGTGTATTATGCCGGCAGGTAAGTGTTGTCAAGGTGCTATGATTTGTTACCTGCTATCTGATTTTGTGTTAGATGTAAACAGTTTTCTGTATTCTATGGCATAGGTTCTTTATCGATGCGGGTGGTGTCCAAGGTGATATAGACATATTATCTATGGCCCAAATAGCCCTGAAGGAATTCACTTCCATCAGCAACGTGCGTGCTAGTGTCCTAGGACAACTAGGATTTGAAATCCAACAATACCCTATCCAGTATGTCAAATTCTTTGTAGACTCTAGATGGCTAGATAGGGAGTGGACTTTAGATTGTCCCATCACTGTTGAAGACGTGCAAGTGAACTTCCCACCATTTCCTTTGCCTTTTTGACACGGTAAGTTACGCTATGCTAATTAACTGTGTGACCCTATGGGATGAAAATAGTGTTTAAGATTTTATTGTTTTGTTGTTTTGTCTAACCTATTTTTTTGTATTTTATGTTTATAGTTAAAGAATTGTGGGAGGTCACGGTGATAGCCTCTAGGCATGATGCAGCCACCATCTTCTTCCGCTATGGTGATATAAATGAGGCACAACATTGGCTTTGCCATGAAGCGGCCCCAGCTGCCATAACCAATAACCTCTAGGAAGCTGGACTGATGGAGCTATTTCTAGCTATAACCCCTAATGTCTCGGTAGCTGAAATGTTGGAACTAGTTGACTCCTTCAGCAAACAAGCCAAGCATTTTCACATGCGTGTGCATAATGTGCACGTGAGTTTTGATATTAATGCTCAACTGTTCACTAACTTTTTTGGCATTTCTTCTGATGGCCTCCCAGTGGGAGAGAAATCCAAAAGGAGTTCTAAACATTAGAAGGACATGGAGGAGTGGCTAGGGGCTGAAAAAGAGCAGAAAGGCATCTACACTGAGAAGATCCAGCTAGAGGTGGCTGGCACCATTTACCCCCTCTTTCGTGCTCGTGCCTTCCCCAAGCTACTCTCCCAAGGAAAAATCCTTGGAATAGAGTAGGCTTGGATCATGTAGGAGGTTATGGAAGAGGGGACACAATATAACTGGGCCAAGCACCTTGCTAAAGGCCTGCAGGCTGAAATGGTCAAGCTTCGCAAGAAGCTTAAGTCTCGTTTCAACGTGCATTTTGCCTTCTTCATAGCTTGTTTGTGACATTTTTTTGAATTCCTGGTGGTTCACAAG
Organism: Gnetum montanum; assembly: GCA_015680685.1. Lineage (NCBI taxonomy): Eukaryota > Viridiplantae > Streptophyta > Gnetopsida > Gnetales > Gnetaceae > Gnetum > Gnetum montanum. The sequence goes on from MNCI01001906.1 coordinate 130,394, forward strand.
GATGGAGTCTGGGTGTAGCAGGATCGTAACTAGATCTCCAAGTCATGGATTTGCCAGGTATTTTGCATTGTTCGATCCCAAGATCCTCCTAAAGGTATCAGGGAGTTGTTTTTAATAATGACTAGGGATCAGGTGGTGCCTCCCCTCTAAGGCTAAGAAAGCGTGGGTGGAGCAGCCCCTTCTAACACCGGCAGTGCATCAAAGGAGAAGCACCTGGCAGCAAAAATAGTAGCCTCATCGATTTAGCAGAAAAAGCATCGTTCGGCCGTGGATTCTCTCGGCCCGACTAGTGAAAAGGGTAGAAAAATGCGCATTAAGTTTCATAGGAGCCATTCCCTGGCTGGTAATTAGAGTAATGCATGATTATTTATATGTATATTATGCTACGTATAGACGTCATTTCGTCACGTAGTGCTCATGGAAAGTGAGTAAATTTTTGCTAACTGTGATGTGTTCTATAGGAAGAGAGAAAGATGTGGAGGGACTAACCCCTGAAATAGGGGTCATAGTCCTACGGCATGGGGAAGGGGCCCCAGTTTTGGAAAAGGAGGCCCTTGTTGACAACGTGGGTAGTACACAGGCTCCTATGCCTGAAGGGAAGACGAGCGTAGAAGATGTCATGGCCCTTTTGGATGGGCTGGAAAGGGAGGAGTGGTTCATTGCTGGTGAGTTTGACTGCTTGCTTGACCTTTCTTCGATGGGCAATCCTCCCGCTATTACCCCTGAGGGTTTGCTGGATAGGAGCTTTTCATTATTGTAGCATCTCAAATTTTTCCTTTGTCTACTGTGTTATGTTTAACTCATTTTGTTTGCGTAGTAGGCACTTCTGATTACAGTGGCACACCTTCATTAGCAACCCCTACTCAATGTTGGGCTGAGGCCCTCGACAAATTTGCCTTCATGGAGAGAATTGTTAATGATATGATTGGTCGCTTGGAGCGAATTGATCCTGAGATCAGTACATCACTATTGTTACGTAGGAATTGTTGAAACTGTCACATTATGTCATCCTGTCGCATCTAACTATCATCTTCGTGTTACAGCATCTCACCTCAAATGGGATCCCAAAAGTTTGTCGACGTAGATGCTGCTCCTAAACCCTCACTAGAGGTGACCAAAGTGCCACACTGTATTTACTATGAGATGTGTAAATGTGCATTGTGCTCGGCCCATTCTCTATGGGAGAGTCAGAACATCAACAAAGATCTTTGGAAGAGGTTGCAGAAAGCAGAAAAAGAGAAAACCACCCTAACTACCAGGGTGGAGGACCTTGAGTCTAGAAATGAATTTTTTCAAGCTCGGGATACTAATGACGAGAATTTTTGGACAATTGTGATTGACTATGTCCACTATTGGACAGTTGTCAGGAACAATGTCCAAGCCAACGGTGAGCTAATTGAGCAACGAATGCAAATGAATCTCTTAGCCCAAAAGAACCAAGATTGGAAGGACTTTAGCGCAAGGGTCCAGGAATAGGGGCAGACATAAAAAAATCATAAACACATGTATAAGTAGGAATGTGCTGCCTACCGTTGACATTACAGAGATTCCACGGTTAAAGTGCGGTCCCTCCAGCTATTCCTCAATGTCATCGGTGCTTCTGGTGCTTCCAGGAACAAGTGATAGTGAGTGTCTCCCCTGAGAGAGAGATGACCCTCCCTGGCAGGGAGACCATTGTCCCTTCCTTTTTCCTTAAGCCGCCTCGGTGGACTCCTATGGAAAAGGGGAAGGTCAAGGCTAGAACTGATCTAGGATATGGAATTTGGGCAGAGCTCACTGAGGATGAGATTATGTGACGCCTGTCAGTCGACCTGGAACAAATTCCTTTCGTGGCCGATGCAGGACCATCACAGGTAAGCTGTACAACTGTTGTATTTTTCTTATGTGTGATTTTTATTACGACGCTAATGTTTGCCTCATGTCAAATTATAGGATCGACACAAAGAGGATCTCCATGAGGAGGAGCCTCACAGAGAGGATCATCCCCATGAAGAGGATCCACCCGAAGAAGATCTTCATGAGGAAGATCCTCATGAGGCAGATATGGAGTTGGGTGAAGTAGATGGAGGTGGTAACAAGGGGGATGTGTAGCATAGCAATACTGGTTAATGATTTTTGTTGTAATAAAAGGTAATAAAGAATAACGTTTTTTTAAGCCAGTTAATGGTATTTGTAAAAGAAAGGTTTTAATTTTTTTTATGAAGAAAAATAATTTGTTGGAAAGGTTACACATTTTAGGCCACTGCGGGTTGGCGATAGTTTAAGGCCATTTCGGGCCAACGATAGTTTAAGGCCATTTCAGGCTAGGCCATCACACATGGAAAAGAATAAAGAAAATTACCAGTTTTAGGCCGTAGCGGGCTATAACTAGTTTAAGGCCATTTTGGGCCCCTGATAGTTTAAGGACATTTTGGGTCGGGGATAGTTTAAGGCCATTTCGAGCCGACAATAGTGAAGAAGCGTAACGGTAGAAGATGTAGCATGAAATAATAAAGAATGTAAACAACGTAACAGTAAGCAATGTGGACCGATGTAACATGCTATGCTAACGTGTTTGTTTGTTAGTTTCGCAACTACTTCTTGATCATTCTTAGATTTGGCGATGCGTATGGACGAGGAGGTTTGCTACACCACTCCTCTATGCTATCATCCCCTCCTTGGAAGGGTAATTCAGCCCAAGTCAAGCTTTCATTGGCCACTGTGTCAGTTTGTTCGATTGTTGGAACAGGGTTTGATCTTCAGGGATTTCAATCTCTGAACCCTATTCCATCTCCATGTTGTTGACAGCTTGAGGAGTCATCTTATCACCGTGGATGATCACTTCCCCTCCCGCATAGGGCAAGTGGATATCTTGGTGAATGGGTGATGAGACGGTCCTTAGCTGAGCCAACCAAGACCTCCCCAAGATTAGGTTGAAGCCAGGCATCTCCTCGATAACGATGAACACTACATTTGTGGGGAATTGATCCTCTACTACAAAGTTGATCTGTATAGTTTCCTTAACTTGCACTCATGCCCCATTAGACGACTTCAAGCATGACATCGTCATGGAATTGATCTGGTCGATCAAACCTAGTTTATCCACTATGGGAAATGGAATGACATTGGCAGCGGCCCCGGCATCTACATGTACTCTCTGGATCCTATACTAGCTAACCCGAATAATGATGAACATGGGCACTATTGTCACCTAACCCTTTTCTGGGTCATCCTTAATGGACTCGTCATGGAATGTTAGTTGGGAAGGCCGTGGTTGTTCAGCAGGGAGGGAAGCATGATCGAATGAATTTCTTCTTCATCTGCTGGCAAGCTTTCGTCCACCGGTATGGATGCTAGCATGCAAACCATGGCTTCACAATGCGATTGGGATGTCATCAGCAAGTCATACAGGCTTAATGTTGTATTTTTTTTGTTTCAGAACCTGCTTAACTTGTGTAAAAGCGTCAAGGAGATTATGCCCATGGTCTAGTTGTTTGTTGCTCTTCTCTTCTTTCATTTGTCCCAGGAGACAGATCTCTCGGGGAGGAACGGTTTCTGGTCGAGGGCTGTATTTTCTTGGGCAGGGAGAAGATGGTCACGTTTGTGTAACGTCATCCTTTTCAGAGGAAGAAGGAGCCAAGGGCATCGAGGCCAAAGGAGTAGACTTAGGAAACCCCAACGTAACGTAATCTTTCGCTATTTTATCTATCACATGCCCTTCTCCTCTTCTTGTGGGTTGAGGTTGGGGCGTTGACTTAGATGTTTGCCCCTGCATAGTAGGAGTAGGTGACAGCTTTGGCACCCTAATGACAAAGGGTGCCTTAGATGTGGGCATGGGCTGGGCTGCGGCTTTAACAACAATCGGCTACGGAATAGACGTCTAAGGTGGAACTCAGAGGATAAAGGGTTGTTGCTGCGCCATGCCCATCGATATTGACAGGTTTGTCACGTGAGGTGGATGAGGAGGAACGTGCAGCACGAAGGGTTGCTACGGCGATGCTGGGCCATCGCCATCCATACCCACCACGTTGATCATGTACCCTACGTTATTTGCATTCAACAGGTCTTGGTACACATGCATAGACTAGTTTTCTGGATGAACTAGACTACTGTTGTCGAGGATCAGCTTGCCTTGGTCGATCATGCATTGAATGTCATCTTTCAACGCCCAACAGTAGTCCGTGTCATAACCACATAGTTGGTGGTAGTAGCAGAAACTGTCCATCTTGAAGTTCTTGGGAACTGGTGGTTCATTTGGCAGGGCCAAGGAGGAATTCTTGAGTAGCTCACAATGTCGTATGTGGTGTTTTAGAGCCTCCTTTGACACCTTCTTATGTGGAATGTGACCAGTTCCCAGCAGTTGCTTTAGAATTTCTGAAGGCTTAACATGTAGAGCCGTATATTTTGAGTAGTCTTTACACTCGAAATTAGGCTTTGGCTGAGGCAATGTCTCAGGAGTCGATGCTGTTTGCTGGTCAGCATTGTTTGAGCTAGTTGTAGCCTTAGCAGGCATCGTAGCTATCTTTTTGTTGTTATTTTTCTTTTTGGCCTCTTCAGCCACGGCTGCTACCGTTGTTGCTACGACCTTGCCCTTGTCTTTGCTTTTGTTGTGGACATTTTTATAGGCCACATACACTAGGTCTTTGCTAGCCTCTGCCGTGTCTTGAATGCTCTTAGTTTGAGAGAAGGCTTGGCTAAGGGAGCAGGGAGCGAGATAATATAGTTTAGACTTAATAAAGTCATTAATTTCCCCCTTGAAAATTGCCAACAGATGGGCCTCCACGATGGGCTCACGGATTTCATTTAAGGTGGCACTCCACCACTATATAAACTTTTGGACCAATTCGAGCAGATCCTACTTAACTCCCATTAACCAGTCCAGCGTGACCTCTAGCTTCAAGTTGTATTTGAAATGGGTCACGAACTGAGTCAGTAGCTCTTCCAAGGTCAAAATGGAAGAGCGTGGAAGTGCATGATACCAATCCAAAGCTTTACCCATTAGGGACATAGCAAAAACATAGATAATGGTATGTGGTCATTGTTGCAACAACAATGACTATGACCTGAAGGTAACGAGATGAGCATTGGGATCGCCTTTCCCATTGTATTTTGTGAAATGGGGAAGTGACATCCCAGGAGGTAATGACAAGATGGGAACTGCCAGACTGATAGGATCATCATGGTAGAAATCCATAACCTATACTGTATCAGGACTTGTAGCTTTGAGGTGTTTAACCTCTTCGGTAAGGGTCTAAATAAGTTGGAAGGCTTGATCTAGACTTGAGGATGAAGAGGTTGGCTATGGAATAATAGGTGGAGCCATGACTGATGGCGGGATAGGAGTAGCAACATGGCCTATGGGCAATGTTGTCAAAAATTTCCCTGCAGGTAGTACCGCCTATGTCATCCACCACCCAGTAGGTGATGCAGGCGGAGCAAAAACCATTGATTATGCCATAGGATACGTTGTTTGCATAGCCGGTGGCACAGAAAATGACCCTGTAGTTGGATTTATTGCCTGCGGGACGCTTCATCACGGAACACCTCGTCTCGTTGTTTCGTTGACACCCTGGCCATTAATAGTTGATCCAAGATCCACTATTGCTAATCCATTAGGGGTATGGAAGCGTTATGCGAAGAAACAAATTCCTTCCCGTTACAGTACATGAACTCATATTCACATTTCTCTTCGAGTTCCTGTGGGTACATAGGCAGATTTGCCATAAGTTTGGCACAAAGGAAGTTGTAATGTTCCGTGCGTTGAGCATGCCCCTCAGGCTCTTTGTTTTGAATCCTGAGGGACCGGCGTCGTTGCACTAGATTGGTCGGTGGCTCAACAACAGCAGGCGTAGCCTGCATCATCAAGGGATTTTTGAGACTAGCAGTGGAAACGGTGGTGATTGTCGCAGCCATTCTCTATGCAACTAGAAGGTAATGCTAACGGGGATAAAGATCACAAAGGCAAAAGTGGGCTAAAGGCAAACTTGGGCTTTTTGTCCTGTTGGATTCCAGAGGAATCGTCGGAGCAATCGATCTGTACCACATGATCACGTAAACAACCATGGAGGTATCACGTTTACGCTAGTCGATAATGGGTATAGAAAGCTTATAGGACTACCCGTGAAACACAGATTGGAGGTTCAAGCCCTCCTTTTAGCACCAGAAGACTGTAATGATGGAAAATGTCGATTGCTGGAAACACCGAGAGGATTTCCATGTACACAGTTTCAACCCCAGATTCGTGTGAGGGCTGTGCTGGAGAAAACAAATCCAAGGTGCCCCATAGTCAGTAAATTTGTTAACGATCGTGTAACGAGATGACGATTTGATATGAGAACGTAATACCAACTGACAAGAATATGAGATCTACTCCAAGATTGGATCTTGAAGGCAATGAAAACGATGTAAACTATGCAAAACGACTGTAAAAATCAATGTAAATAGGATGGAATGAATTGAATTTAGAAAATGCATGTTCCCAAGATCTGGGATCTATCTTATGGGCAAATATGATAAATACAATGAGATTTGCAAGCGAACTTCGATTTGGATGAAGTATCAACCACCAACAAGAAGCTATTTAGAGATTAAACAAGAAAAAGGCCATTCTACCTTGTTCACTAGCCAATCTGGGCGCAAGGGAGTTAGGCTTGAAGCAAAATGTTCGCTAACTTGCAATCTCTGGCCAAAAAGCTTCTCTCTATCACTGTCGATGCTCTTGCCAACTTTCGTCAACTACCTTAAATTTTTCGACCTCTTTTTTTTTTGTTGCCAACTCTTTTTGTTTTCTTCGCCAACCAGCCAACAAAAAACCAACCAACCCTTTGAGTGTTGTCCACCAGGGTATTTATAGGATTAAGGTTAGGAGAAGAACGCGGTTTAGATGACGTGTGTCCTAGGCCCGCAAAATGTCACTGACCTGGCATGCTACAGCTGAAGCTTGTGATGCTACGTGGTGCCACGCTCTGAAGCATAGCATAGCGTAACCACCCTGTGGCTACGCTGTAATACACTGGGAAGCGTATCGTGGCGTAATGACTGCTACTATTTGAATTTTGTTATCCTTGTTGTTGCGGCTATTTCAACTATGTTGCTTGCATTACGCTGTGCTACATTGCATAGTGTAACGCAGCGTAACACGCAAAAAGTTAAGATTTTGAAGCATGGTTAACTTGCAAAGTTGAAGTGTTGTCACCGTTCATCCCTTGTTCTGTCCTATCCTCCTAAAGTCTGCTATGCTGAGCTACGTAGCGTAGCATAGTAGGCCCTTAGCTGAAAAAAAAATTGCTGAGATATGCAACTGTTTTTTGGTGCTTCCATCGCTCAGATGTCTTGACGTTGCACTTGTGGAAATCCTTGCCTAAACTTCGAGACTTTGTTGAATCATTGAGGTCTCGAAATTTCACTGTGTTTCACTAGAGTAACCACTCTAATAATTAGAGTAACTGTTAGAGTAACCACTTTAATAATTAGAATAACTACTAGAGTAACAGCTAGAGTAACTAGTCTAATAATTAGAACAACTGCTAGAGTAACCGCTCTCATCAATAAACTATATCATTTCAGCAAACCTAGAGCTAGATCAACTAGTAGAAATCGTGGAAGAAAAAAAAATAATGTCAAAATTATTACTATTGCTCTTGGATCTAGAACTTAAACAAACTTATTGGTACTCAAAAAGAAGACCTTAATTGAGCATAAAGTCCAGAACCTAAAAGGTTTTAAATTACATCTTCAGTTAGCAATCGCAAAGAAAGAAGAAGTTTTATGGGTTAAAAATTTTATGCAAATTGCGTGCAATTTCCAAAGGAAATTGGTAAAAAGAAAAAAAATGCAAAACATTAAAGAAACCACTAAACATGAATTGCAAATGAGACAAAAATGACAAACATCAATCACATGAACTAACTTGGTGATTGTTAAAACTCATTATGCAATGCTCTTCAATGCATCATAATTATACTACCCCTCAATATCCAATAAGCTTACTATTAATTTTTAAGATTGATTAATTTTCTTACATAAAAACAACCATTGTTTTCCCTTTTGTGTAAGGGGGTTTGCCATGTCCAATCTTGTAATTTGATTCGTATGGATGAAGATGCTTAATCGAGTATGATTTTTGTTTTAAAGAAATATTGTGGGTGGAGGAAGAGGGTGTGTTTGACCCATTTAAAGAAATATTTTGGTCTTTGTCGATTTTGTGAATAGGGACGTTGTTTCCACTTCAATCATTTTCGTTGCCAAGGGTACAGTTGAAGCAACATTTTTGATGGGTACAAGGATCGCACTCGGATTAGTTAGATGAGGTATGGCCTTCACTCATGCCATATTATTAACTAATATTATAAGTGCTGCATCTTAATTAAATATGTGCATATATTAAGCGCACCAACACCAACACCAACACCCACTAGGCACCGCACTAGGCCTCTGGTCACATGCCGTTCACCCGACCCTACCGACCACGGCTGTTTTCATGTCATCTGCATTCTCAAGATATTAATTTTTTTCAACAAGTGTTTGAATATCTGTTAATATGTTTAGCGGAAGTAATCTAATTAAAACCGGTGCGCCACTTAGCCAATGCAAAATTTAAAGTTGTCCACAACTCTTTTGAAGTTGGTAATCCATTTTTTGGGATGCATGGAACATGGCAGGTACAAAGGGGTGTCGACGTGAAAGTGTCCATAAGTGAAATTAAGCGATGGATTAAAAATTCCGGTCCTCACGACAGTTGCTATCTCCTACTTTTATCCTTATTGAAATAACATGAAAGTGATTTGCTTTATTGTGTTATATTGGATAGATATTACATATTTTCATGAAAACTAAAATGAACTTTACCAAATCAAACATTTAACTTAGAATTTCCAAACTAAGAGTCCTATCACAAAGGTAACAATAAGGTATTAGCTTAGCAGTTCGGGTCTTGGCCTAGCAACTCTAGGTCATGACTTCGAGTCTACCATATAGCCTTAAAATTTTAAACTTTTTGAAGTTTACTTATATTTTAATTATGTCTGCTTCCAACACCCCTACCCCCATTAACACCTCTTAAAAACTATATGTTTATTAATTTAATAATTTGCCAAGTAAATTCCGGGCAGATGTGGGTATTGCTGTCTCGTTCACCCGTTCACTCAAATAATTGGATCGCACATGATGGCGAATGCATAGCTAAATAAATTAGCTGCTTTTAGTGGGGATCCCTTGATCATCTCATCTGGTTCTCATCTGGCCATCAGACTTGAATTTTAAAAGGCGTTGAGATCCATCATCACATAGCAGTGCATTGATGGGCGGGCGTTCTCCTTCTCTTTCTCTGGCAAACACGCATCAATCATCTCTGCTTCTTCATCATTTGCCTTTGCCTTCCCTTGGTTTGGCTGCAGTAACGCCATCTTTGGTTTTTGCTTCAGTGTAGTGTAGTATGGGCCGGCGACAAGAAGAAGAAAAAGAAGATCAGAACACGGACAAAGCCGCCGACGACAGTCATGGCCGTGTTGGCGTGGGCGTAGGAAGCAAAGGCACGATCGCGTGTTTAGTGAGGCAAGAGCAAGAGCAAGAGCAAAAGCTTCTTCTTGTGCTTAACACGAAGCACAATCTGCGCTCACCGTCATGGCCCTGCTTGCCAAGACGTAAATGGGATCCATCGTCAAAAGGAAGTAACAGCAACAGCAACAGCAACACTAAGGCTGCTGCCGTTTCAGAGGAGGAGGAAGAGGAGGAGTTGGTACTGCTGCTTGCAGCCGCTGGACACGACAAGCAGAAGCAGAAGAAGAAGAAGAAGCAGAAGCAGAGGATTATGAGGAAATGTGTACAAGTGCAAGTGGGGATAGATGTGCGTTGCTCGCCCTTGACGTTGTTCAGCAGGCAAGGCCATGGTCGGTCCAGGCAGTGCCGCCGCTGATTCTTCCTCCTGCTTACTGCTGAGACGCGTCATGAAGTGTCTCACGTTTATTCGCCTGCCTGCCCAATCATCATCCTCATCACAATTAGTGCTTTTCAAACCCCGTCATTAATACTTGATTATATCATCCGTCGTTGGATTCAATTTTGTGGCCATCAAAACTCTTCCTCTGTTTTATCAATTGAAGTTGTCTGCCATAACTTCCAACTTTGTAATCTTTGGTTGAGATATGATTAGGAGTTTCTAAAATTATCTAAAATTTATAATAACAAAAAGACTGTTGTTGTTCCCTATATAAATTGAAGGGCGGGAAGACATGTCAAGCACCACTAGAACAACAACAAAGTGTGAAGGAAGGACTTAAAAGTGTCATAACAGCAACAAGCTGTGAAAGTTATCAAAGATGGCTTCTGTCCTTGGAATATTTTCTTCAAATAAAGGAAGAGCTCTGCACTGGTTTCCATGGTTTTTTTCCCACTTTGAGGTGGTTCCTGTAGTTTTTTTCCCCACTTTGAGGTGGTTCCTGTAGTTTTTTCCCCCACTTTGGGATTTTCCACGTAAATTTGCTTGTGTTTTTCTGGTTGTCTTTGCTGTTTCAAGCTGCAGATTTAATTAATTTCATAACACAATCCCCCACATGAAACCGTGCATTAATGCCTTAAAATATACCGTTAACCACGCTCAAGTAGATACAAAATCACCAACTGAACCGACAACCGAAGTGTTTTTTAACCCATTCCCACCTTCAATAGTTTCCAACTTTTTTTATATTTCTTTTCTTGTATGAATGAAAGATAAAGGAAACTTTGAAAACCTATAAGATAACATCAAACAAAACATAGAATATAGATAAAAATTTGAGCAAGCACAGATATTCGTATAATCATGTAAAGACCAAGCACTTTTATATGCACCTACATATGTTTCAGTCAAAATCAATGGTATATGCACACTCACAGACGCTCATTTTTTTTACCATGTGAAGAGCCATGAGTTAAGTCGGATTGACTTTTCTTATAATCTTTATTTAACAAAAAATGTTAAAGGTTTTTTAAATGAATTTTTTAAAAAAATCTGTCAGCTCTACGTATTTCTGAGCACTTCAAACCATGATCATAATAATTCTGCAGGTCATTAATAATTCTGTAGGACGTGTCTGGAGGAGAGGACAATGGTGATTCCCTATAGGGTCAATTCTTACCCTCTTAATCGAGGTTTTGGAAGAATCCGTGATGAAGGCAAAGCGTAACCTGTTCTGAAATAGTGGGTCTGACCATCTTACCAATAAGAAAGCGCAAGTACAAAGGTTTAGCACAGGAGCAATCCCTCGGTTTACAAAAGGGGCGGCTTTGGATCTCCGTTTTAGAGCACATTATTGGTATCCAGTGCCACCGTGTGCCGGATTACTCTATTTATTATGGAACTGAAACGAAAATTTTACGAGGTAGCCGCTTGAAATAATAGCATTGAGGGTGTTACAGTCCCTGTTAAACAGAGTGACAAAGGTCAAATTGGGAGTGTCACAGCACGTGGATGGTCATCTCATATACGCCTGTAATTGGCATCCCTTGTCATACCCAACTCTGAGTATGTAGTCCACCCTTTCCTTGTCCTGCCCAAAAACTCGGTACACAAGCTTTTTTTCTTTTTCTGTATTTATTGCATTTTCTATGCGTGGAAATTTTGTCAAACACTATATTGATATCCGGTTTTTAACCCAATATTTCAAGGTGTAAATTAAAAATGCTTACGAACTAAGCTACACCTCCGCAAAACTGTACCTAGGAAAACAACAAGAACTTTGCCTTCAATCAATGTTTCATGTTTTATTATACAAAAACTAGATGTACAATCAGTCATGCAATAACGCAATGGAATGACACTCATGGAGTAGCCTCCCTCCCACTAGGGTTAGAAATCATAATGAAATTCATAATACTAACACTAAATTTTCTCTTAGAATTATGAAAATCTTTTTGAATCTAGTTTTAGAATAAATACTTGACAACCTTTTTATTATTACCATCCATTTGCATTGCCAATGTTTAGAAGAAAGAGTTAGAGAAGAAGACCCTACCTAGGATGAAGAAGAAGCCATAGCCTAAGCCTGTGAAATCTTTTCAGATCTGTGTAAGTTTCCTATTTCCTCTCTTCTAGGTTTCTATTTCTAGATTTCTCTTCGATTTAGTTATTAATCTTGTGCTTTTTCCTAGGGTTAGAGATGATCTTAACCACACCAGAAATTTTGTTACTGTGCATTGTTTCCAACTAGTTTATTTATGTCTATGAAAATCTTTTTGATGAGTGGCGAGGTACCGCTACACTCAACCATATGAATACGAGCGTGTACACACAATCCGGTCGAACTCCGCAGACGAACTAGTTGTGGCACCTAGACAGTTATCCTTAGGTCGTAGTTCGTTGTCTTCCCACCTGGACTAGTATTATATTTGTCACGTATGGTTTAGTCCAGATGAGGTGTATGATGTGTTTCCTAATTCTAATGCTACTCCTAAAGGCAGTGGAAAATAATATTAACTAAGCTAAACTAGGAGGAAAAGGGTAAGAAAATCTAATCTAGCCTAAGTGCNAATAACAAAGTGAATGCTGCAATGATGAAGTAATCTCGATCTTTATTGCCGGTCATGTGTGTCCAAGTACGGCACACTCGAATAAAGACACCGTACAATTACATTCACCACACTGCGGGCAAACATGGGAAAAAAATCTAACTCTGGAGGGATCAAACTGCCAGAGCTTCGCTACTTCTAAACTGGATGTCAAATGAGGGAGAGCAGCCTCTTATTTATAGAAATTGCGGCTGACAGGGCAGATAAGATATCGTGTACGCGATATCGCGGCCCATGATATATTGCATACGTGATATCGCGACCCATGATATAACGTGGGTGCCTTATCATAGGTGCCTTAACGCGACCGCCAGCAATATGAGCAATTTCATGTCTCATCACTTTTGGATCTATCCAATCAAATTTTAGAATAACTTCTTTTTTCCTATGACTCCAAAGTTACTAGCTAGAATGACTTGGTTTTTTCTACTAAGACTCTTATCACAAATCTAACAATGTTAATCCCTCATCATCATTATTATTCTAGCATTGTCCCAATAAAATGGGCTTGGCTACATGAGTTTTTTTTTTGTTGTGATTCACCTCTATGAAGAGCTAGATCTTTATTTATTTACAATTTCTTCAAATCATCTTTAGTTGTTTTCTCCCATGTCTTTTGATAAATCCATTTTTTACTCAAGTGTGATATCGTATCAACAATGTTGTAGCTACGATTAATACAATGTCTCGAGAGCTATGTAGCCCTATAAATACTAACACTTGTGTGCACAAGCAACAACAATTTTCATCAACCATTATCCAAACTCTTGCAATTTTATTTTGTAGTCTTAGTGATAGTGTGAATGCTCACAGTGTGGTGTTAAGTAGTTGAACAGAGTCTTTATTCGAATGAATTGTACTTAGGCAGGGTTCATGATCAATAATAAAGATCAAGACTATTTTGCATCATTGCAGCATTCCCTTAATTCTTTTTTTCTATTGTTTACTTAGCATAATTGATGAGCCACGATATTGAGGCCGCGATATCACATCCGCGATATTGGGTACGCGATATCGAAGTCTTCCAAGCGATATTGGACATCCAATATCAAGGCCTATCTTGTCGCCTATAAATAAGAGGCAGGTGCATTTGGTTTGGCAATAGTTAGTTAATTAGTCTCAATCCCTTACCTGAACTCTTGCCTTTTTCCCTTCTCAGAGTTAGAATTATTTCTAAGTGCCCATAGTAGGAGTCATAAAGTGAACGGATCTTTATTCAAGCATTGTGTACCTGAGCACACCTTGTGGCCAGAAATAAAGATGAACTTTGTGATAAACCTTGTAGTATTCAGAATTGCTTATTCAATGTTATTTACAATTCTTTAATGCTTTCCTTAGTTAATTAATGTTCTCTCTCTCTCTCTCTCTCTCTCATCGTTAACTCCCCCAAGTAAGCACACTCAGTATGACCACTTTGAGCATGCGTGGAACACTTGGTAACCCAGTAACGATTAGCGTTTGGTAATCCTAGTAGTGTCGCACTAGTGTAGGATGTGTATGGCAAGTGGGAATGAATGTTGGTGTTAGGACTAGTTTGAGCATAGTAGATTAGTAAATTGAATTAGTTACTTAATTAGTTCACTTCTCCCTTTGTAGCACTAGGACATAAACATAAAAAAATATCTAAAAATCATATACCTCAAGTTTACTTAACCATACAATCGTGTCATACAAGTAAGCTTGGGAAGACAATGATTGACTAACCCATCCTTGTTCTATAAAGGCACATAAGCACTTAGTCCTTGGAATTTGACTGGATTGTGTGTGGATGCTTGTATTTGTATGGTTGAGCATAGGGATACCTTGCCACTCATCATTAGCATCATTGGAATGAATCCTTAGGGTTGGTTATCTTACAATTATTGAAACGAAAAGTATTGCACACTGAATAGACAATTATGTCTCCTCCTTCTTACGAGAGTGTTTCACCACCTAGGTCTGATACAGGAAACAATTGGAGGCGTAGTACACATGATGATCCGCCAATCCCCCAACAGTTTCATGTTGTATACATTCATCCTGATGAGTATATACCAAACTTTACCTTTATCCTCCACCAAGATGAACAACTGCATTGGCATGATTTGGAAGGTAACATAGTGTTACCTCCTGATCGCTTAGTCCCAGGCATGCTCCTTCATGCTCTCACACAAATTGGTATGCAGCACTTACAAGCGGAGTACATTGTGCATGATCACGACTCGAAAGAGTATCAATCCACGGAGGCACAATGTCAAAGGGATCTACAACAGGAGATGAGTTATGAATCCATGAAGGGGAAGTTGTCTCAAAATGTCTCGTAAGTCATAGATAAAAATGAGGGTGGTGAACCTGCCTTAGGAAGTCTCCCACACAATGATGTTCCTTCCATTGACTTCAGTCAAGGGGTGGTGTATCAGAATCTTCACTCAACTATCCATAACTCAGATTCTAGTACTGACAGACACAAAGGATCTAAAAAAGGAACATGAACACATGACAAACATGGACATTCTGATTGTAACTGTGATTGAGGCCACGACCACCGAAGAGAAGGAAGTAGGCACCATCATGGTGATGGTCCTTCTTCTTCTTCACCTTCATCATCTCCTTTACGCTCTCCTTCAGGATTTGGACACAGTCACAAGGAAAAAGACCCTGAGGATAATGGTAAGCGAAACAGGAATCATAGACAAAGTAGCCAAGAAAGGGGATGAGGAAATTCTAGAAAAACTCATCATGAAAGGAGGGAGAGTAGGAAACAACATAGGCATCATAGATGCCATAGACAGTACAATCACAATGAACCCCTACTCATTACCCGAAGTATGCTAGATATAATTAAAGCTATTAGAATCCCAAAAAGGCACCAAAAAGATAGTAGGATCAAAATATTAGATATGAACAATATCCCATGATTTGAAGGGGGATACAATGCTGATCCTCAAAATCATTTTCAAGCATTTCACGATGCATGTGCCTTGCAAAACATAGAAAATGAGTGGCAAAAACTCAAGTTGTTTCCATGGACACTAATCAAGGAAGTAGAAAGCTGGTACCAGTTCTTAGAATCAGAGTCCATTCGCCAATGGAGTACCACGTTAGAACTATTCAATGATAAGTATCAAACGTACTCCCAAGTGTCCAACCTACAAAAGCAAATCCAAGGATGGAAACAAGGAGGACATGAACCCTTGGATGCTACCATGAGCCGATATTATGCACTATTACATTGTTGCCCAGGCCATGGTTACTGGCAAAGGGAACAACTATGCCATCTCGTAGATGGGCTTAGCCATGAAATTTGAAGAACCCTTAGGACTTATGCCCAAGGAAGGCTATCTGAGCTTAGGGCCCATCAAGTACAAAGATTGTTGGAGCAAGTTGCTAAAGAAGAAGGTGAGTTAAGGAAAAGAGAGAGTGTGGAAGAATATAACAGAGATCCTTCCCTTGAAAAGAAGGGAGTTAGATTTTGTGAGGATGAAGAAGAGTCATCATTTGAGGAGATGGTGAATAGGAAAACCTTTCCCATTCAAAAAATTGCATCAGAAGCATCGGCAAAGGTGGACCAAATGTGGAACTCCCTAGATAATAGATTTCAAATAATTCTCAAAATAGTAGAGGAGTCTAGAGAGGAAGGTAGTGATCAAGAAAGAAGAAAAAGGAGAGAAGCTTAATATGCACGTAACAAAGGAAAGGGCAAAGTTTCCATCATCGAAGAGGTTGTGGATTCGAATACAAACAATGATGGTGGATGTGAGATATGCCAATATGACCATCCTAAGGGATGTTGCCCTATAATCTCACATTTGCAGGAATTTGGGGTGTATGCACTCAACCCATGATTAAATAGAAGGCAAACACCTCGAAGGTTACTGATGAGACGTGACTTACACTAGGCCGCGATATCGCGGCCGACGCGATATCGCGTCCCACCGCCATTTCTATAAATAAGAGGCGGCACTCCCTT
>MNCI01001906.1:150636-174449 GCA_015680685.1 Gnetum montanum
CAGGATATTATTGGCCTACATTGTTCCAGGATGCTCATCATTTCGTCCAATCTTGTGAGTGCTGCCAATGTGATGGGGGAATGATTGCTAAGATGGAGGGTCCACAACAATGGATTCAACCTTTAGAGCCCTTTGACATATGGGGAATTGATTTTATGGGGCCTATTACACCAATGTTCAATGGAAAAGCTTACATTATCGTTGCCATTGACTACTTTACAAAATGGGCAGAAGTAGTTGCTATTATGGACTATACATTGTCTACTGCTGCACAATTTTTTCAACAACAAATCATTAATAGGTTTGGTATGCATCGTGCACTTATTTTGAATAATGGTACACATTTTAAGAATGTGACTTTTTGAAAGTTGATGCAACGCTTAGGAGTTGAACACAAACTAACTACACCATACCACCCTTAAGCGAATGGTCAAGCCAAATTAACTAATAGGGAGATTACGAAAATATTGACAAGAACCATTAGCAAATATAGGTGAGACTAGAGCACCAAATTGAATGATGCTCTTTGGGCATACTGCTCCACATGGAAACTCACTATGGGCTACTCTCCCTATGAGTTAGTGTACAGAAAACTCCCAATGCTTCCTATTCAAGCAAAACTCCATATACTATCTACGACATGTGATCTCAACCTTGACCTTAATCTAGCACAAAAAGAACGGTTGATTAACCTTAACCTGTTAGATGAAAACCGATTAGTCGCCCTATCATCTAATAAATTGCACAAGGCTTTTAATAAATGATGTCATAACCTGAAAATTAGAAAAGTTAAGTACCAACTAGGAGATAAGGTTCTTTATTAGAACCCCACACACGTGCCATAATGCACTAAATTTCAAACGCTATGGGAAGGACCTTATATTATTCATGCAACTTTTCCTTCAAAAGCCATGATGATTTACAAAATTGATAGCCCAGATAAGAAATTGTTGGTCAACATACAACAAACCAAACCTTTCCATGAGCCTAGAATAGCCAATACCAATACTCGCTATTTTGGATCTCCTCCCTCCAACTCAGTTGTGGGGGAGAAAGCCACCAATGCTAATCATTCTCAGCCCTCAGTTCCTTTTGTATTTTTGTTTTACACATTTTTGTTCTACACATTTTTTTACACATTTTTTCATATTTACTTCTTTTTTGTTTTACACCATCATTACCATTTTTACTATTTCTTTGTTTGTTTAATTTACTTTCATTCGTCATACAATAAGTGCTTATGATGGTGGTTTTTCCTATAATGGTGTTGATTGTTAATGTTTGGTTTTTACCTTTGATTTTCATTGTTGATACTAAGATATAGTTTCTTTTGATAAAAAAGGTAATAAGTCCACGTCATCCATTCATCCATTCAACTCTATGGTTTCCCTTTGTTTGGAAGTGTACTGTCCCTTTTTTTTTCTAAGAAAAATTTATTAATGAACTGGTAGCTTAGTACTTTTCAAACCAAGGAAAGATTCAAATGGATTGAAAAGGTTGTGACTTCAAGGGGATTCGATGCATTTGTGCTAACTATTCTCTTAGGCACTTGGATGCTTTTCATGAGTCTTTTGCCATTCTGCTATTGACCAAATATCAAGAAGTTGAATGAATCTAAATAAGTCTTTGCATGGTGTGGTTCTCACAAAAAAAAAACTAGTGGGAATTCAAAGCACACCCTTAGACATAATAAAGAAACATGGGCTACAAACACTGGTTATGGCACTAGAAAGACATGTTACCCATGCCTGAAGGTTCCCTCTAACTAAGGCCTTATCTCGCTTCCTGCTTTCCTATCTTTCTCTCCTTGGAATGGTGGTGACTTGTTGGATACATTCTTGTTGCTTCACAAGGATGGGTTGGCCAAATGTATTGATGCGAGGTCATTGGATGTGGCTGGTGAGTTTGGACTTGGGATGAATTTTATTCAGTCACCTTAACTACATAATACACAAGGGACTTTACACAACCTTGCTCTTGGGATTCCACTCCATTTCCTCCTCTCCTTCCATATTTCTTCCCATATTCCACCTCATTGCCAATTTTATGATTATTCTATGTTTTGGTTGACGCATTGTTAGTCTTTGGTAAACTCTTATGGGTAAGTTCTTAACCATTGTTTCTATATGTCATTACAAGAGCCTATGAACTCTTTGGTTTGTAGGTTTGTTAGGGCATAAAAGGCATGGGCCTGCTTTGGGGAGGATCCACTGACATTCCCTTTTGGTGAAATTGTTAAGTTCTTTCCTTAAACATTCTTTGCAATCAATCATTTCTTGTTTCATCCCCATCCATGACATCCATTTTATTAGCTTCACCATTGTTATTTCCCTCATCTTCATTATTCCTTCAGTTTTTCCACCCTATCGCTACTGGAGGTTCGCTCTTAGTCATGGGGGCCCTATCACAAATTTTTCCATTCGCTACTGGAGGTTCACTCTTAGTCATGGGGGCCCTATCACAAATGTTTCCATTCAATTACCTATCTCACCCCTACACCTTGGGTAGTTATCAGTTAAAAACCTCTAACCCAGTATTTGCCATACCCACAACCCAGCCAATGCGCTTATATTGAGGCAAGCTATCAACTGCATTATGGCTTATCTATCCTTGTTAATTTGTGACTATGTTGTGTGTGTAAATGGAAATTACACAAATAATGAACTAGGATAGGAGGAAGCACTCGAGATGGATTGGAGATGGAGTGTTTATTCAAGGAATAAGTTCAGTCATGGGGTTATGGATGAACAACGGAATGCACATTTCTAACATCAACAACAATGCACCTCATTGTCTTTTCTCTCTCTCTTTCTCTTTAAGCTGTTGGATGAGGGTTTGGATGTCATCTATGTATAGTGTTCACCACAATGGATGTGAACACTAATGTTGTAATATGTTTGTCGATCTGTTCACTAGGTACTTTGGGTCTGTTATTCTTTGTCGTTGTCAATTCTCATTCAATTAATAATCCCATACTTTCTCAATATTTTGTAAGGAACTCGAGGATGAGTTTTCATTCAGTTGTGGGGGTATGATGAGTCACGATATTGGGGCCACAATATCACATCTGCAATATTGGGTACATGATATCGAAGCCTTCCAAGTGATATCAAACATCTGATATCAAGGCTTGTCTTATCGCCTATAAATAAGAGGTGGGCGCACTTGGTTTGGCAATAGTTAGTTAATTAGTCTCAGTCCCTTACCCAAACTCTTACCTTTTTCCCTTCTCAAAGGTTGAATTCTTTCTAAGTGCCCACAATATGAGTCATAAAGCGAATGGATCTTTATTCGAGCATTGTGTACCTGAGCACACCTTGTGGCTGGAAATAAAGACGAACTTTGTGATAAACCTTGCAGCATTTAGAATCGCTTATTCAATGTTATTTATAATTCTTTAATGCTTTCCTTAGTTAATTAATTTTCTCTCAATCTCTCTCCTTATTAACTCCCCTAAGTAAGCACACTCAGTACGACCACTTCAAGCAAGCATGGAACACTTGGTAACCTAATAACGATTAGCATTTGGTAATCCTAGTAGTGTCACACTGGTTTAGGATGTGTACAGAAAGTGGGAATGGATGCTAGTGTTAGGGTTAGTTAGAGCATAGTAGATTAGTAAATTGAATTAGTTACTTAATTAGTTCACTTCTCCCTTTGTAGCACCAAGAAATAAACATAAAAAAATATATAAAAATCATATACCTCAAGTTTACTTAACCATACAATCATGTCATACAAGTAAGCTTGGGAAGACAATGATTGATTAACCCATCCTTATTCTGTAAAGGTGCATAAGCACTTAGTCCTTGGAATTTGATTGGATCATGCATGGATGCTCGTATTGGTATGATTGAGCATAGGGATACCTCACTGCTCATCAATAATTTTTTTGTTTTCTTAGCTTAATCATTCACATTCCAAAGTATTTTACTTTTTATGCTCATTAGCTAAGTAGAATGGGTATGACTAGTTTTAAGCATTTAAGTGTAATTGTTTGGTAATCCAGTAGTGGTCTCGCTTGATTCACTTAGTAGTGATTTCACTTGGTAATCCTAGTGACAATTACATAAGCCCCAAGATATGACCAGTAAACCAAGATTGGGGATACTCATCGCTGCTAGGATAGAATATATTCACATTTCTGTATAACTTAGACTTAGACTTTAATTCTATTTGTAATCATGTCTACCATTAAGAATTAATCGAGCCTTACAACATCGCTTATCATATGCCTCACTGTGACTTAAACCATATGTTCAAATTTCACTAACTCAAGGTGAGAAAATAATGATTGCGAACTTAATATCAACTCCTAGAATAATTAGATTGTCCATCCACAAATAATGATTTGGTCACACATGAACACTTGTGAATTATATGGTAGAGTGTTGAGATATGCCACTGCTCATCATTGGCGTCGTTGTTAGGGATGTATCAATGTGTACTTAGTAGTTGATCTTAAAGAGTTCATGGTATTAGGAATTACAAAGTTCATTCTTCACATCTTTAATCAAACTTAATAATACATATACACACACACACACTCAAGTATCAAGAATATAACATAACTTCTACACTTAGATAAAAATCATCACATACCAAGAAACTTCAATGTAGTCATGACAAAACACATAATGAAGAGAACTGGAGTGCAGTGATACAGTCAAGAATTACATATGCTCATTTTGACCTTCACATTCATTCTTCATCAAGATAGACAACTTAGATGGAGAGACTTGCAAGGAAACATAGTTTTGCCACTAGAACATTCCATACCATTGATATTTCAAGAAATCCTCATGAAGGCCAACCTAAGTCATGAACAAGAGAGCTATCAAGTCACAAAGAACATGACAAAGTCATACCAGCCAACGGAGGCCCATGCAAGAAGGAATGCCATCATGAAGGCACAACATGGAAATGACAAAGGAAATAAGGTACCTCAGAAAATTTTCCTAGAAGAAATAAAAGATGCTTTATTCCAAGCTAAAAAGTTCTATCAAACTCATGGAACTCACTTCCAGGTACTTGTAATACATATTGAAGATCTTGCTAACACAAAGTTAAAGTCAACTCTGGCAAAAGAACTTGGAAGTAATACAAGAGACTTCAAACATAGATAGAGCTCAAGCCCTAGAGCTTCTATAGAACCAGAAGAGGATGAATCACAAAGATGCAAAAGAATAACTAGCTGCCATTATTCTCCAACTACCTCTTTTTCCTCCTTGCATTTATCTGTGGAGTCTAATAGGAAGGAATGCAAATCATGAGACTATGAAAAAGAAGGACAAAGAGATTCTAAGAGATATGAATATAGAAGAAGGAATCTTGAGAAAGAAGAAGAAGATTATGAATGACAAAGAGATAGAAACAAGCATGAGGACAAAAAGCGTTATGAGCATTGGAGGGGTCACCACTATAATAGAGCTTATGAACCCGACAACTATGAAGAACCTCTACTAGCCACTCAAAGTATGATAAATATAAGGGAAGTAGTGCATATACCAACTAGACACATAAGGGATAGTCACATCAAGTGACTTGATATGAACAACATTCTCAAATTTGAAGGTTGATATAATGCAAATCCAAAACACCACCTTCAAGCATTCCATGATGCTTGTGTCCTCCAAAACATTGAAATTAACTAGTAGAAATTAAATTTGTTTCCTAGAACACTCATCAAGAAGACAAACAACTGGTACAAATCATTAGAACTAGAATCGATTGGAAGATGGAGTACTATGCTCAAGCTCTTTAATAATAAGTATCAAACTTACTCAAGAGTGTCTAACCTAAGAAAGAAAATCTAGGGATGGAAGCAAGGGGCACATGGATCCTTTAATGCATCAATGGATAGATATTATTCTCTTTTGCATAAATTCCAAAGCCATGGATTCTCATAGAGGAAATAGCTTAAACACATCATTGATGGGTTACCAAATAGACCATTAGGATCTACTTGCAAGGAAGATTATCAAAGATGACCATCCATTGGATGCAATAGTTAATAGACTAAGTGGCAAAAGAGGAAGGAGAGTTAAAGAAGAGATAATCAACTTAAGAATATAATTGAGATTCATCAATAAGAAAATGAGATGTTTGAATGAGAAACAAGAAAGAATAAGAAACCTTGAAGGATGTAATTTAGAAAAAACTCTACCAATCCAAAAATTGGTTAATGATATAGAAACAAAGGTAGAGAAGATGTGGAACTTGGTGGTAGAAAAGTTTGCTACAGCTCTTAAAATAGTAGAAGAAAGGACTTAGCAAGCACTCAACAAAGACAAAGCTAAGAAGAAGAGAAGAGATTATGGACGAGAAGGTTATAAATATAATGGAAAATTTACTATAGTTGAAAAATGTACAAACTCTAGTTTACAAGAAGAGGAAGGATGCAAGGTGTGCCAGTATAAACATTCTAAGGAATGTTTCCCCCATTATGGTCCACTTGTAAAAGTTTGGAGCATACACACTTAATTCAATATTTGTTAAAAAGAAAATGCCAAGATGATTACCGTATCCTCAAGGTAATCTTAGACAACCATTCCAACCAACTTACTACCTAAGCAAAGCCTACCCTCAACCATAAGAGCAATACCAGTAGTAGTGGCAATAGCCACAAGCATGGGCAATGCCACTGCCAAGGCAACAATATCGATATAGGCAACCGAATCCTTATGGATATTATGTATGAAATCCAATCTCTTTGGGTAATGCTTTAGTTCACACTTCTTCTCACTATTATCCACTTGAGTATGAAAAATCCATGACTCAAAGGATGGATCCCAATATCTACACACATCAACTAACAATTGATCCATCAAACTAACCTTCTGATTCTTTACCACCAATGCGACCACCAGTTATGCAAGGGGAGCTACCATCACAACCATAGTAGAAGAACACAACAAGGGTAGTAAACACATAGTAGGAGGTAATAATAAATGAACATCAATCTAGGAAATGTCCATTCTTCCAAACAAGTCTAGAAAGGGTTCAAAGTATGGGAACTCCATCTACATCAACCTTGTCTACACATACTTCTCTAGGGAATGCTAGGCTTCCATCTTCTACTAATCCAAATCTAACTATTTTCATGCTTATCCAAATTGTTGCACATTGGATAAAGGCATGAGTGCTTCCCTTAAAAAGAATAGATCTAGGAAGCCCCTTAATATATCTCGAAATAGCATGTCAGAAACCAGGCAAAGCTCTACTGAATTCTAGGTCAAGAGTAAACTAAACTTTACAAGATATGTATAAAGACTAAACCCTTTTGCTACTAAGAAAAAGAAATATCCAATTAGAGCTTATAGATTAATTAATCACTGTTCCACCTAGATAGGTGAATGATGTCATCATTACCATCAGCGATTGATCCTACTCTATCAACTTCTTAGTAATCCACATGGAAACAAAATAAGGGAGAATTTCCTATAATAATGAAAAGGGCATGGATTAGCACTATGGATGCAAACCTAGGAATTAGAGATTTTTCCTTGGGGATTTCCAAGGAAGATGAAGCTAGCATTATACAAATACATCGAGTTCCAAGTATCGCATACAATGATAACGAGTGTAATTATGTGTGGAGAATTTAGGCTATTACACAAAGAAAAAACACATCATGCAACTAGTGTGTAAAAGAAATGTATGTGCAATAATGTATATATGTAGCAATCACTCAAGAAGAAGGCACCTAGTGGATAATTACTAATAAAGAGATAGAATGTAAAATATACATGGAACCAACTAATCAGATCATAAGTACCTATGTTAAGGAAATTGATATGTTAGAATAGTTACAAAGGAAACACTCCTATGCACATTC
The DNA here is from genome assembly GCA_015680685.1 of Gnetum montanum. Lineage (NCBI taxonomy): Eukaryota > Viridiplantae > Streptophyta > Gnetopsida > Gnetales > Gnetaceae > Gnetum > Gnetum montanum. Next base: position 158,474 of record MNCI01001906.1, read on the forward strand.
ATACTAGGAAGAAGGTATTGAATGGGGACAATTAGAGATCCCAAACAAGTTTGAGCCAAAATTGTTAGAATTAAAAGCCCTACTAGATGTGCTTGAATATGCCTTTCTAAATAAAAAAATCAATAATCATAAATGTCAAACTTGATAAAGATCAGAAGAAAAGATTATTGGAAGTAGCTAATAGATGACCAACAACATTTGCATGGTCTTATGATGAGATAACAAGCATTGATTTACGAATATGTCGACATCAAATATACACGTATCCAACTATCAAGCCATGCTACCAACCTTAGAAAAGGTTGAATCCTAATCTCAAAGAAGTAGTGAAATAGGAATTGAAAAAGTTATTGAAAATAGGATTCATCTACCCCATTGTGGATAGTGAATGGGTTAGCCCTTTGATTCATTGTTTCAAAGAATGATGGCAAGTGGAGAGTATGTATTGATTTCTGGTTGTTGAACTCCATGACATTCAAGGATAATTTTTCTCTATAATTTGTTGATCAAGTCCTAGATACCATAATGGGACATTAGTACTATGGCTTCCTTGATGGGTACAACAAATACAACCAGATCCACATTGCACTAGAAGACTAAGAAAAGACTACGTCCACTAATCCATTGAAAACATTTTCTTACAAGTAAATGCCCTTCATCTTGTGCAATGCACTTGCTAATTTTTAGAGATTAGTACTGAGTATCTTTCAAAAACAAATTGGTGATTGCATAGAAGTATTTATGGATGATTTTTCTACTTATGTGCTAGATTTCACATAAGCATTAGACCATTTGAAGCAGGTATTGAAAAGATGTGTTGAAACCAATTTGAAGTTCAATTGGAAAAAAAGCTATTCAATGGTCCAAGATGGGATCATTTTGGGACATAAGGTATCGCAAAATGGAATAGAGGTAGATCCAAAAAAGATAAGAGTCATTCAAGAGATTACACAGAGGCCAAAAATTGTTAAGGAGCTGAGATCATTTCTAGGCCATACAGGATATTATCAAAGACTCATCCAAAATTTTTCCAAAATAGCAAAGTCATTGGTAGAATTGACCAAGAAGGATGCACCATTCTAGTGAATGGAACAATGTGAGAAGGCATTTGAGATGCTAAAATAGATGTTAATAGAAACACCGATCCTTAGAGCTCCAGATTCATCCAAGCCCTTTCACATAATGATAGATGCTTCCAATTATGCACTGGGTGTAATACTAACACAATTTGTTGATCAAAAAAGGCCATACTACATACATTATGCTAGCATAAGCATCACCAAAGCACAACTTAATTACACCACTATTGAAAAGGAGCTTATGGTTGTGGTGTATGCACTAGAAAAATTTAGACATTACATGCTTGGATATCCTATCTATGTCCACATAGACCATAGTGTAATAAGATATAAGATGAATAAACCAATGGTGAGTCCTAGGATGATAAGGTGGCTCATAATACTACAAGAATTTGACATCACCATGATTGACAAGAAGGGAATAGAGAACATCATAGAAGATCACTTATCAAGGCTAAGATGGAAATCACTAGAGCAAGAAAAACCATTATTAGACTAGTTCCCTAATGAAAACTTGTTTACAAACATGACAATGGTTGTCAACTCGATAGAGAAATCATGAATCACTAATTATATGACTTACTTCTCACACAAGAACTCCTAGTTGAGTGGAATAGAAAATAGAAAGAGAAATTCCTTCATATAGTGAAAAGATATATGAAAATAAATGGAAACCTCTATAATATTTTTGCTGACAGACCTATAGATGGTATGTTTCAAAAGAGAACCAACAAAGAATTCTACAAGATGCACATGAAGGACCATGCGATGATCACTATGTAGGGCATAGGATAGCATTCAAGCTTATGATGGTAAGCTACTTCTAGTCTACCATGTTCTAGGATGCACATAACTTCATCCATTCTTGTAAGAGATGTCAGTGTGATGGAGGAATCATGGCCATGAATAAACAACCACAATAATTGATATAGCCATTTGAACCGTTTGACATATGGGGAATTGATTTCATGGGGCCCATTGTGATGATGTCAAATGGAAAAGAATACATCATAGTGATGATTGATTATTGTACTAAATGGATAGAAGTAGCTACAATCAAGGATTATACAAAAAAAAAATTGCTAAATTCTTTCAATAGCACATGGTAAATAGATTTGGAGTACCATGAATGCTCATATCATATAACAGAACACACTTCACAAGTGCTACATTCAAAAATTTCATGCAAAGTAACTATTCGAGAAATTAGAAGAATGTTAACTAGAACTATTAGTTGATTTAGGAAAGATTGGTGCACTAAACTAAATGATGCTTTATGGGCCTATAGGATCACATAGAATCTTTCCATAAGATCTTCACCCTATGAGCTAGTCTATGAAAAATTGCCTATGCTACCAATCCAAGCAAAGCTACAAATGTTAGCTATTGCTAGTAAACTTGATCTAGACTTGAGCCTAGTGTAGAAAGAATGTCACATGAATCTCAACCTTTTAGAGAAAAATAGACTTGTAGTCTTGATAAGAAATGAAATACATAAGAAGTACTCCAAACCTAGGCATCATGCACGTATCTGACAAGTATTAATCCAAAAGGGTGATAAGGTCCATACTATAATCTTAGTCATGTGCCACAAAAGGCTAAGTTCCAAACCTTATCGGAAGGATCCTACATTGTCCATGCAATGTATCCTTTAGGAGCCATGCAAATTTACCACCCAACTTGCCCATACAAACTTGTTCTAGTTAGCATTCAATAGGTTAAACCATACTATGAACATCCTGATTCCTCTGTGAACTTTACATAGCTCATTAAATCATCTTCTACTTGTTTGATCTTCTAGTTGACTATTTTCAATGATAGTTGTGGGGATGCCCTATATAATACTTAGGCACCAAATTAAATCTTTTTCTTTTCTTAGTGCTTTTTCATATTTTTTGATATCTTTTCATTCTTTTATACTTTTTCATTTCTTAATCATTTGCTATTCTTTGATATTGTTCAAATTATTCCTCTATTTTTTTATTTTTCTACAATTTTCACTACTTGTTTTGTACATATTTTTGTTCATTTTTTCCAATAAAGTGCAAGGAATAAAACAAGATGTAGTTCCAATAAGTTGAAGATTTTCCTACATTATTAAATCATGAAGGATTAATTTTATATATAGTAAGACCACATCATCCATCCACTCATTTCCAAAAATAAGAGGTTCTTACCATGGTCATAATGATATTATTCTCACAATAAAACTAAAATAAACTTGTGATCATTATACCTAGATAGAAGAGTAAAGAACCAAGTGGGAATAAAAAGGATGTGACATTAAGGGGATTTGTGGATTCTTTGAAACTACTACTATGAGTTTTATGTTGTTGTTAAGATGGTATTATTCTCTTGAGTTCTAATGAAAAATGGAAGTAAGGGTACAATAAGTGATGTCTTACCATCTCACTAGAAAGACATGTTACCCATGCCTAAAGGTAGTCCTCTAGTAAGGTCGACATAGTAAAAACATAATAAAAGTACAAACTAAATTTCTAGAGATTCCACTAGAAAGACATGTTACCCATACCTGAAGGTAGGTAGCTTCTCAAAAATCTAAAAAATAAATACACTATTAATAAACTCCTTCCTTACACTACATTACGAAGTAATAATACTTCTTGCAATAGTGATAGTCTTGTGATTGTTAGTCTTGATGATGATACAATACTGGAAAGTGGTTTGGACTTGGTTTGGATCTTGAACAGATGGGCTAATGATTACTTTAACCACATATTACACACAATGATTCATTATGCCTATAGTAAGATACCTCACATCTCAATTTTTTATAATCCCTTCTAATCCCATTCCACCTCACTACTATATTTAATCATAATTCTATGGTTTTGAATAATATAGAGTTATTTTCCAATCTAGTGATATTAACATGTGTGTTTTGCAAGATAGATATGTTCTACATTTAGCTCCTTAAGTACCTATGGACACATGTAGATGTGGATATACAAGGGCACTAAGGGTTGAAGCTTTCTTTAGGGAGGATCCACTAGTATAACTCTTATACCTCATACTTGACGACCAACTCCACATCATCTTGTGCCCTCCTAGACACTTTAGCACTCAATGATCACTTCCCATAAAATTTTATAATCCATCCATATGTTAAGAATCCTTAATCCATTTCATATATACCCAACAAACTTTGGTTGCTTGAGATTCCTTCCTTATGACTTTTGAATGATAAATTTTTGAAATCCAAGCATCATATATGATTTAAGACCCTTTATATAGTCTCTATATCTTCCAAATCATCCAATTGACTTAACTTTTCCTTATAAAATCATCAAAAATTCAAAAGTTTTCAATGGTAATGTCGTAACTAGGATATCGTAAGCCCTATGATTTCGCCACTATGATGTTGTGCATATAAAAATAGTATATATACACATGGAAGATAGAAAAATTTTCCATTCTACCATTTCATAGCAAGAGGAGTTTTGTATTTTTTCTATGCTTTGGCAACCAAACTTCCCAATGCCATAACTTCCTCACCATAATTCTGATTTGAGAAATTCTTGAACTTTATTAATCCCAGAGTGCTCACCTTAGTTGTGGAGCATGAGGGGGGAGGGGAGGGGGGTGTTGTTCTATTGCACATAGCTAAGGAAGATTAAGCCAACATTTTCTAACACTCAGAAGATTATATAAAGGGTAATTATAAGGATATAATAAGAATATTATAACTAACCAATCAAATTGAAGCCAAAGAACTAAACCAATTCTTCTAACTAACCATACCAACTATTTAAGGGCATAATAAACAAGAAAATGATAACTAAAAAAGGTAATAATAATCAAAGATATAACAATTAGGGGTTTCTTTTTGAAATTTCTCTAACTCTACAATCATGATAAAGACCATAACTTATAAAAAAAAAAGATGAGAACTTGATCAAATCAAGAATGTGAGAAAGGATTATGAACTGTTAGGAACCAACTTGAATTCGTTGGTAACCTTAAATCCTTAATGATTGTAGATGGATCCAAAGAGACCTACAACAAAAGGACATTCACAAAATGGTACCAAAAGACCAGGAGACCATTGGAGAGGCCAACTAGGAGAATAAACTCCATAGGCTAAACATGCAAAGTAGGAGGCTCAATCATTTAGCATTCACCAACAAACTCCTACAATGGGATAGTTAGCACAAGAAAAAGTAGAGGTACCACTAGCACCTGAACAAGGACACTATTTCACACTATCTGATGACTATCTCTAGGCCATCTAGGAGAAATCCATAATTTCTATAGTCAATGTGAATTTGAAATTTGGCACATTCATGGAGTTTGCTTCATAAGTTGTTAAGACACAACTCCAAGCATCTTCCTTGTGGCCAACACTGTCTAGCAATGTTGAGTGGTATTTGAGAGAAGTTTATCAATTCTAGTGAAATAAGCAAGATGACACAATGGTAGAAATTGAAAGGGCCTCTGTGCCATTTTTTTTTGAGGCAATAGCAAAGGCCTCAAACATTGCTAATGTCAGAGCCAATGTTGCAATGATTTTTACAAGGTCCTACATTGATGCTAAAAAGTTGTGGCTACAAAAAGCCTATTGAAAGAAGGATAAGGACTATAGAAAGCTCACTACAGAAGAAAAGATCTATTTCAAGATTAGGATCTACCATTTTTTTCCAATGAAGAGGCCCAATAGGATCTCAACATACATAGCCCAAGGAAGTGCAATTTTGATGGGAAAATTTAAAGCCAACATCACCCATTTTTTCTTCCTAGAGATCCAAAGATAATTTGAGGAGAAAAAGGCTAGGAAACTAACAATGCCATTCCCTTGCCTAATTAGGAAGCTATGCAAGCAAGTAGGAATCTTGGGTTACACCAATGATGTTCCAAGAAATGCCTAGAATGCCTCCTATACTAAAATGTCAAAACCAATGCCACCTAAAAAAGATCAACTAGAGAATCCATCAGGCATCGAAGGGGCATTAGGATCTACACCAGCTAGTAGCATTTTAGCTACTGGTCAACAATAATAGAAAGGACCTAGTGGATCAATACTTGTAAGTGATAGACTTGAGCAACAAGCTCTACCAGCACTAGAAGATTACCATCCTTCAATGAGCCATCTACACCAGATCATAGATACCATAAATTAGGGAGCAAGGGAGGGTTCAACCCTATATAGAGTTAGATGAATCTCCATAAGGCCTATAGTTTCTACAAGACCTTTTACTGGGTAGGTATCCTTGTAGGTAGGAGGAGAAGAGGATTAGGCACAAAAAATATCAGGAAATGCTATATCCTTTCAAGTGATGCTAAAAATTGATGAAGGTGCCACAGTTGTGGTCATGCAACACCAAGATGCAATAGAAGCAATAGAGGTAATCACCGACCACATCAAAGAATCATTCAATATTTTCATTGTGCCACCAACTAATATTTCTGGAGCTAGAGATTCTCAAATGCTAGCCGATACTTCAATGACACTAGAAGAGCATGATGATGTCTTTGATAGACTACTACAGATGGGCTAGGTCATGTAGAATCTTTTTGATATTCCCAGTTATATCACTATAGTGTAATTTGACTTAATAGCCACCAAAGAAAAGCTGGTAATGATAGAGACAAAGGCAAAGCATGCTAAAAATGAAGTGTAGAGACTATAGGAAGAATTGATAGCTTTAGTACCAAAATTGAGGGACCCTACATGCTTTGTCATCACAAACAAACTTGAGTAATATAGGACTAATTAAATGAGATAGCTAATTACTATAAACATACAAGTGGAGATGGAAAGAGAGAAGGTTATGTGTAATGCCTCAATAGTAGAATCTCAAACATATGCACATGCTAAAGCTATCACTACCCTTGAAGAGGCGAATAAGAAGCTTGTTGTCAATAACACAAGGTTGACTAACATCAAAAAGTAAAAGAATGTTCTCAAGGAAAGCATCCATTAGCTATGAGAACAATTCATTTGATTTAACTAGGACATGAATAGATTGGCTCATGAGAATAGAACCTTATCAATGGAGGAAGTATGAACCATCAGTCAAAAGTCTACTATTGAAATAAGCATGTGGTAGAATAAGGCCAAGAAGCATAAGAAACTCAATGAGAATTTTAGGGACCAAGTGAATATGTATAAGCAAATAAATGAAAAGGAGATCCAAATGGCAAAGGCTAGAATCAATTCTATCACTATCCAAACATGAGACTAGTAACCCATCCTGGATAGCCTAGCCCATGTCCATCAGGCCAAAATAAAGAATAAGAACTTGCATATTCAGGACTTAATATAGAGTACATGGGGTTAGCTAACCTATACTATGCTAACTTAGCCATGTTGATAGCAAGGTAGTCTCACAATGAGCTTGAGCAATAGGTAGCAACCACGTATGCCATGTATGAAAAAGAGTTTGTTGATTGAAAGGATGCCTTACAAAAGCTACATGTAGCAAACTTAGAACTTGCAATTGTGAAGGCTAGCTACCAAGGAAAAAAAGATGTTGTAGCAAACTTGGTGCACTAGATGATTGATTACTAGGAGTTAAGAAAGATGGCCAGGGATTTTGAAGAAGAACAACAATAGTTTGCGATGTGGTATATCAAAGCCAACAAGATGTTCCTACAACTATCATGTCCATGGGATGTACCTACTCCATCCAACATTGCATGATCTACATGAATGGTACAGGACCCTAGGATAGAGGAAGAAAAGCTTTAAATTCTCTTGAATAGATATTAATTTCAGAAGCCTGACAACAAGGAGAAGAAGTCGAAAGAGAAGCCTCCACCACCTTTAAGCTAAAGCCTACATTGAGCTACTTCATTTTTGTTTCATTTTATTTTGTTTGTCTTATCATTTGTTAACTATGTACATTTTGTAAAAACACCAATGTGGCATTCAGAGTCATGTAAATCATTAGTCATGTCAAGTTTTAGTTTACCTCCTAATTTTGTAAGGGACTCTATCCTCATTTTGTTTTAACTCAAAGACAGGTTTCCAGTTAGTTGTGGGGGTATGATAAATCCATTTTTCACTTAAGTGTAGTATCGTATCAATGATATTGTAGCTCAAGCTACATCATCATTGATATGATGTCTCAAGAATTGTGCAGCCTTATAAACATTGATACTTGGGCACACAAGTAATAATAATATCATTCCCTTAGTTCTTTTGTTTTATTGTTTACTTAGCATAGTTTTCCTACTTTCTTAGCTTAATCATTTACATTCCAAAGTACTTTACTTTTTATGTTCATTAGTTAAGCAGAATGCATATGACTAGTTTTGAGCAATTTAGTGTAATTTTTTGGTAATTATATAGTGGTCTTTCTTGATTCGCTCAGTAGTGATTCCACTTGGTAATCCTAGTGCCAATTACATAAGCCCAAGATGTGACTAATAAACCAGGACTAAATAATCATCGCTACTATGATAGATTAAATTTACATTTCTGTATTACTTAGACTTAAATGTTGACTCTACTTGTAATCATGTCTACCATCATGAGCTAATCAAGCCTTAAAACATCACTTATCATATACCTCACTATGAGTTAAACCATACATTCAGATTTCACTAACTCAAGGTGAGAAGACAATGATCATGAACTTAATATAAACTCCTAGCATAATTACATTATCTATCCATGGATTACAATCTATTCATGCATGAACACTTGTGACTTGTATGATAGAGTGTTGGGATATGCTACTGCTCATCATCTTCTTTGGTCTTCATTTTAGTGGCTTTCCTAGAACATTGATGTAGCAACTTTTTCTATGGGCTCATTGTCTGATCATCTTTGCACATGTCTAAATCTATAGCTTATTTGAAATAAAAGGTAGTCAAAGTCTTCCTCTAGTATCTATATTAACAATGTTAATCCCTATTTTTCTTTAATTTTAAAAATATATAAATTTAAGATTTAAGGAAGGAGATTATCTCAATTATAACTATAGGTACACTCTAAGAGATATAATTGGCAAGATACATTAAAATAATTATATAGGAATATAACAATGTCTCAAGTGTAATTCAATTGGCAACCTCTTGCCTAACAAGATAATGAACTAACTACTTGAGCCATTTATCATTGACTTAAATACAAACCTTTTAAAATATTACTTGTACAAGCATCATCATCTTGATATCTTTTATTCTATAAATAATAGGTTAACCATTAAAGTAGGTGAAAGATTTTACAATCACTTGATATGGTTAACTATCTAGCTAATGCCATAAATTATGAACAAGTATATGATATTAAAATAAATAGTTTTATGGTAAAAAATATTAGTAAAATTAGTTGCTATATTATAATTGAAATTAAAACTAGATATTTGTTTGTTTGTTTAGCATAGCTTATGTTTTGGCTTGTTAGCATTTTTTATAGATATCATAGCTATGTTATATTACTTAATGTTTCTTCTAAGATTCAATATAGGCTTTATAATCATGGTTATGGGAGGGGGTGTTGGAACCTCGAAATAATTATAATATAGGTACACCCTAAGATATTTAGTCTAATTAGAACTTTATAACTCAATATTACCTACCAAAATTAAATCCATGACTTAGAGCTTTCAAATCAAGAGTCTTACCTCTAGGCTAACACCTCATTGTTGTGCCTCATCATAAAGATAATGTTGCTAATTTATTATTCTTAATATAATGAACAAGAACTAAAAGTTGAAAGTTAATTTTTTAGAGCTCTTTCTATTATAGGAGAAATTTTGTTGATCTTAAGGGTTTCTTATGAAGCTATTATAAGAAAACATTTTTTGGTAAGAAATGATATAAAGATAGAGAATACTAATGTCTCTCAAATTATAGTCTATAAAGAATTCTAAAGATTTTCACGTTTTCAACTTAATAATTTATATGAATATCTATCAAAAGATATCAGTTCACAATATATATTTTTGTAGATTATTAGATTTATTCTTCCAAATAATGGTTTTATACCAGTGATTCAAGCTATCATTAAATGCTATGGAATTAATGTTTTTTATGCCTACTATTTTTCAAAAAAAAATTTAATTGTTAAACTAACCAATTCTAAAATGGTTAAGAAATCATTAGATCTTAATGTTTTTATGAATTAGTGTTATACTTTTATTACTTGGGAATAGCAAGTAGATTTTAATTCATATTCTTTTGATTATTCTCAAATTCTTTGCTAAATTGAGTTAGAAAATCTTCCTCTTATTTTTCAAAGTGTTGAAATCAAAATTATTCATAGCATCAATATAATCCTAAAGACAGAATTGAAAACATTACTAGATGATGTACAACACACATGTTATTTTGTAGAGATTGATTTATAACAAAGGAAGATAGAATAAAAATTTAAGACTAGTAATTAGTGTTTAAATTACATACTATAATTTACAAGGATGTTACAGTTATTTTCATCGTGAAGGCTAGGTTATTGGAATCTTTCCTATTCTCAACAAAAAATTTCATGAGGAAGAGAAATGATAATTTTTAGAAAAGAAAAATAATGCTATTTTTTTAATAGACACAATACAATGTTCTTCAAGTTCTAAAGATGCTAATCCTTTTACATCTAAAGATGCTAATCCTTTTACTAATCCTTTTACATCTAAAGATGCTAGTAAACTTTGGATATCTAGAGAGAATTCCTCTTTAGAAAAAAAGACTTTTTTAGTAGGGACTATCAATGAAAATATTGATGCAAATGGATTTTGCTTAGTACAACACAAAAAAAGAGGACTACATATACTAATTTGAATTTAATAACCCTAAAGGTATTTCCTTCTCTCTCTACTTTTACTACATTCTAATTTTTTTTCATCACACAATGCTTTTTTACCTAGCAATGACATGGATTGTGACATAAATGTTAAGCTTTAAAAACTAAGGAAAGGGTCCTCCTTCAAGACATTTCAATGTTAGTTTTACTAGCTTAGTTATATATTTATAATATATATCTATAAATTGGCCAATAGAATCTTATTAGTTTACAAGTAAAAAGTTCTTTGAGTAAAACATTTCACGACTTCAAAGAACAAGATTTAAAAACCCAAATTTTCATGCCTTGAAGAACAAGAGTTCTGTACCTTATTTTTCCTAAGGTTATGAAAAAAAAATTTCCATGAATTTGTTGAGATTGTTGAGCATAAATTCAACCGATAGTGAGAGCTTAGAGGCATCAAATTTCACGCACTTTCCTATCCATGCCTCCACAATTCCACCACAGATTCCATGCTCGCGGCAGCATCACGGACCTGCTCCACAACACCATCCAAGAGTTCTACCTCTTCGACACCATGCCAATGCAGAGGCGCGACTGCTCAAAGTGGCCGAATTAGCCACCCCAGTGGTGAAACGTGCTGCAGAAATACTGTGAAATGAAACCATGCATGCAGTGGCTGCGATTGGTTTCGCATGCATGCAGTGGCTGCGATTGGTTTCGCTGGCGCTGGGATTGGAAGAGAATGATATTGTGAAGGCTTGCAAGGAACCCACGCCCTTGGCTTGCTGCGCTTGGGCTTTGGCGCCGGCTGCAGGCTCATTTGCAGATCCTCATCTTCATGATTCGCCATGGCTGAAAAATTGGCAAATGAAAAATTGGCAAATGAATCCACAAAAGGGAATTCTAGAACACAAAGAAGAATCTTGATCTTTACAACTCGCTCTTTGATGAATCCAAAAAATAAAAATGCAACCAAAAAGAAAAGCCATGAGAGAAGCATCATTTCTTGATTTCCACTCCACTGAGGTTGTTGGGATTGAAGCAACCCTCTTTTCAGAAGTTTGGTACCCGAAATTTTTTATTGCAAAAAAACCCCGCACGCTCCAGAATCTTTGCTACAAAGCATCAGATCTTACCCACTGAAAAGTCCAACGTTCATGCACTTTTGCCATTCAACGCAGCAGCAGAAACACTTTTACCATTTGGCGCATGAAGAAAGTTTCCTCCACCTTTGATGCATTCCTTCAAAGCTTGTTGGATCGACGAACCAAACAATTCTTAGCAAAAACTGTAAAGAGGGTAGGCCGCGGCTCTGACAGATCTGCTGGCTCTGACAAATCGACGAACCAAACAATGCTTAGCAAAAACTGTGCCAGTGCCTCCCCCAATATCCAGACCAATTCTGATTATTGAAGCTCCATCCTTAGTTTTCTTCAGAGCGAGAACTTCATCAATGGAGAGATCCATGGCGGACAGAGAATGCATCCATCTTGTGCTCTCCCTGCCCTGCAAATCAAAACAGTCCTTGCAGTCATCAAATTCTTTCTGGTACTTTCTGTTCATCAAACACGTGTAGTTCTTGCAGGAATAGGCACTCCAGAGAATGCTAGAATCCGGAGGAATGTTTCCAGAGGCTCCGCGGATACGGATCTGGCTCCCTGTAATTTTTTGGGATCAGCTGCTAAGCATCAGCCTCTGAGCACTAACTTCATCATCAGGACACAGCCCTCCAGGGGAGTAATTCATGTAATTCTGAATTTCATCCTTTAAGAATTCGCAGGCGCTGCCAACGGAAGGGAAAATGATCTCAGATCCTGATCCACGCTTCGATCCTGTTCTGATCCGCACATGGTTTCTGTCTTCGGCTAGAATGCTGGATCTACATTTGCGCAGAACTCGAGCCGTCCTCCTACTGCTGCTGCTCTGTGCACTGTTATTACACATTATCTATGTATTTATAAGAATGCAAAGGACGCAACCTTTGATAACACGTTAGGGTTATGCACAAAGTTGCGTTACCGTCCTCCTACTGCTGCTGCTCTGTGCACTGTTATTACACATTATCTATGTATTTATAAGAATGCAAAGGACGCAACCTTTGATAACACGTTAGGGTTATGCACAAAGTTGCGTTACCGAAATGGCCTGTCTTGAATTTTAATTACACGTCAGTTACACGTCAACGTGATGCACAAAGTTGTGTTACCGAAATAGCCTATCTAGAATTTGACACGTCAGCGTTACACATCAACGTTATTTACAAAGTTGCGTTATCGAAATGGGTTGTGGGAAAGTCAACGTTGTTCAGCATTACGCACAAAAATTTAGCGGCCTATGGGCCAAACAAACAAATTATGGAATATTTGAGGCTTTTTTGATAGGTTCTAACCAAATATTACCGAGTATCTTTCAAACTAACATTTATCTCTCTGTTTTCTTTTACTACAAGAGATTAAGATTTCAGTGCATGATATTAGTTTTGTTGGTAAATGCACTTTAAAATACTACATTATTTCTCATGCTACTTATGAACTTAATAAAGAAGGTATTGCTATTCCAGTTAGTAAAAATTAGACTATAAAAGTTTTGAATTTTGGCTCTAACAACCTTGGATGAGTTATTTGGATTACTTATCATAGTGAAAATGTAGACTTTGGACTTTGTAATATTTATGCTCCTAATAATTTGAAAATGAAAATGCTTAATTATGTCTTTATGATACTACAAAGGGTCTATAGGATAAAAATATTTATATTATAAGGCTTTAAAATGGTTAAAAGTCATTTGGATAAACTTGGTGGTCTTTCTCCTAATAAACTTGATTGGTATAATTTTAAAGAAAAATATTCTTTTTTGGATGTTAGCTTTTTATTTCCACATCATTTAAATGAGAAGCATTATACTTGGTGTAATTATTAGTAAGAAAATGATAGAATTAATTATCAACTTGATAAATTTTACATCTCTAATGTTTCCTTTTGGAAGCCTACAAGTAAATTAGAAGTGCATACATGTGCTACTTTGTTAAACAATTTTCCTATTAGCATTTTTCTTTCTAGAATTAATTCTTTCTATTTTTGAAACCATGAGCTTTTTTGTATGAAAGCTACTATGTTCCCAAGACTTTGTAAGAAAAATATTGTGAAGCCTTTATAGAATGTAGAAAAAAAATACCCTACTAATGATATTGGTTAGATTGAGTGATGGAAGTGTGCTGCTTGTAGAGTCAAAAATTACACTAAATGGTTTGGAAAGAAATTTGCTAAGCAAATGTAAATTCTTTTATACTAGAAGCCTTTTGATTTTAAAACTCAAAAGCCTTAGCTAAAGCTCATTATGCTAAATGATGCTAGAATGCTTTTGAAGCTAAAACTAATCTCGCTAAAAGTTGCATGGGTTAGCTTAAAATTGGAGATAACCATATAGGGAATTTTTTAAATTTCTAAAAGAAAAGGTCAAGTACTTAAATTGGAATCACTTTATATAAATGATTCCATCAAAAGAGATCCTAACACTATTAATAGTCTTTAACAAAACATTTTTCTTCTAAAGGTTTTAGAAAGGAATCCTTAAAGGCCTCTAGTATGCATATTTCTTATCTTATAACATACGTGCATCAAAGCATTTTTGAAGTAGAAATTACAATGAAAGAAATCAAAGTAATGGCTTTTAGTTTAGCATATGCTCAAGCTCCAAGATTTCATGGGCTTTTTTATTGAGTTTTTTAAGAAGTATTGGAACATCATAGGAAATGATCTTTTCATGTTTTCCAAGAAGCCATTAAAAAAGTTTCTCTTGATAAAAATATTAATAAAGGTGTAATTCATCTTCTTCCTAAAAAAAGGTACATTACTTTTCTTTCCAGTACTGATAAAATTTTAGCTAAATGCTTGGCTTGCTAGATTTAAAAGGTTATAAAAGATATTATCAAACCTAAGTAGATGAGTTTTGTTAAAGGTGGATATATCTTAAATAATGTTATTGCAACTTGGGAGGGAATACAGTGGGCTTTAAATAATAACTAAGATATTGCTTTTTTAGTTAGATTATGCTAAAGCTTATGATAGGAATGAATAGAATTTTATTATTTTTTATGTTCATAAATTAAGAATTGGTAATTATTTTATTTGGCTTGTCCATACCCTACTCATTGATGCTAATTCTCAAGTTTCTACTAATTCTAAATTGATTTCATCCTTTTTTCTTTGACAATCAATTTATTAAGGTTATCCTTTAGCTCCCTATATTTTTATTATTTTTACAAACTTCTTTCATATAATTTGCATTATGATCTACAAAGAAATATCATTAAGATAATTTTAATTGATGATTAAAGTTTGCAATTGCTTAACATGCACTTTGCAGATGATTCTTTTTTTTATGATGAATAATTCTTTACAACATATCAATACTCTATTAGCTAGAGTGGAGGATTACCACATCTTATTTCATTCTTGATGAATGATGAGATACCCCTACGCTCAACCATACAAATCACATGCATTCACACATGATCCGATCAAATTCTATGGATGAAACTAGTTGTGGTATCTAGATCATTATGCTCTGATCGCAGTTTGCTACCTTTCTACTTAGACTAGTGGTAGCTTTTTCAGGTATGGTTTAGTCCAAAGTGAGGCATACGATGTTTATTATTTTATGCTTTATAAATTTGATCACCTACAACAAGAATGAAAGGTAAAGTAATTGAAGATCTAATTCATCTACTAACTAGCTAGCCTAACACAAGTACCTATCCCACTTTCCTAGACACATCTTGAATACATATAGCATTGTTGGACTACCAAATGTTAAGCGTTGTTAGGTTATCAAGCACTATATGTATGCTCGAAGTGGTCGTGCTTGTGTTCATTAACAATTAGAAATTAATTGCTTAATTGAAATGCATTAAAGTAAAGTGCATTAAATAAAACATTAATCTATTCTCAGTGCTACAAGGATTATCAAAATATTTCATTTTTATTCCCATCACACTGCTGCGCTTAGGTACATCAGTGTTCCAACAAAGATCTGTACACACGTAGGCTCCTCCTACATGTGCTCAAAAAATATTCTAACTCCAGAGAAAATAAGCTGCAAGATCTTCACTACTCTAATGTAAAACTAACAAAAACTCATTCCAAATTGAGAGCCTAGGCACTATATTTATAGGCCACTATATAAGCCC
>MNCI01001906.1:174470-195827 GCA_015680685.1 Gnetum montanum
AACAGACTCTTAGTGCCCAAGTGTACAAAAATACAACTTTTTACAAAATTGGATGTTCATGATAAGAGAACACCCTAAATAACATTGACATCCAACACCTCTTAGTAGCAAAAGAATGAGAGAGAAGATCCAACAATCATGAAAAATCCTCATTATTTGGTACTACTGCATCATCCTTGGTGAAGATAGTCCCACTTCCAGTCCATGCTTCCCACTACAATCACAACAGAATTATGAAATAGTATGTAATGTGTCACACATAACTATTAAATGCCTTATCTTGTTGATGGTTACACTCAGCTAGGTTGTAATTGCAGTAGATTGGTTCCTTGAGTAGTGTTAGCCGAAAGGCTAACAAATAGGGTAAAATAAATAAGTAGTTCATTAAATTTGATAAATTTTAACATAAGAAAATAATTGAAGAGAATGTAATAATTCGCAATAAGAAAAAGGAAAGTTCACTGAAAAATGTTGTGAATATATGCATAATTGGATGTCATTAATGGGGTAAAAAAAAGAATTTGATTGTAACAGTGTCTAAGGGTAAAGAACTTAACTAACCCAACCAAAAGATATGCAAGTGGGTCCTTCCCAAAGAAGGCATAGGCCTTTTATGCCCTTGTATAACTTCAAACCAAAGAGTCCATGGGCTTCATGCATAATTAATGGTTACAGAAGGTTAAGTACACAAACCTGGAAGAAACTAACTAAGAATTTCGACACATCAAACTAGGACATCAAATAAGAACATGAAACTAGTAGTGAGGTGAGACATGAAAAGCATAGATGGATGAGAGAGAGTGGAATGGAGTTCTTGAGTAAGATCACATAAAGCCCTTTGTGGATTTTGTGGTCAAATGACTTAATAGGATCCATCCTTAGTCTAGACCAAAACCAACCATGTTCAATGACTTTGCATCATCATTCTAAGACCAATCCATCCCATGAGACACAAGAGTGCTCCCATAGAACAACCATCATTTCTTATTAGAGAAGAAGTAGAAAGTGAGGAAGGGCCTTAGTTAGAGGGGACTAGTTCCATAACTAATGCTTGTAGCCCGTTTATTCTGTCTAAGGGGTGTGCTTTGAATTCTCATCATTTCTTAAAAAATGGAAACCACACCATGCAAAGACACATGCATTTATTCTATCCAAGGGGTGTGCTTTGAATTCTTATGGTTTTTTTTCTGATGAGAGCTACATCATGCAAGGACACATGCATTTATTTTGTCCAAGGGGTGTGCTTTGAATCTTCATTATTTTTTTCTTTTTTTGATGAGAACAATAGCATGCAAGGACTTATTCAACTTTCTTTTATTGGTTGACACGAAACAATAAGAAATCCATGAAAACACACATGCACCCAAGCAAATTGAAAGGCACAAAAAATACCAAATCCCCTTGAAGCTACACCTTGTTCACACATTTGAATCCTTTCCAATTCTGGAAACTACCAAAGTTACAAATTTGTTAAAGTTTTATTAATGAAAAAGGGACTACACGTTTCCAGAACAAGGAAAATCATAGAGTTTGTGGATGGGTGGATGTTGTGGACTCACTACTTATTGCATGAACGAGAAACCATGTCCTAATCATCCATAACAAAATTCAAAGCTAGAATCCAAACACCAACAATTAGATAATAAAATAGTGCATACCACCATCAAACAATGCATTACCATTGTACCTGACACTTATTAACAAAAAGTTAGAAAATCACACCAAAATAAAATAAAAGAGAATAGAAAAGAAAGTGTAAAATATTCAAGAAATAGAAAATATACTAACAATGGTGTAAAACAAAAATTAAAAAAGATTAATAACATTAAAACAATAAGATGTAAAATAAAGAATGTGCAAAACAAAAAGTTGAAAAACACTTAAGAATCCTAAATATTAGAATGGGGGGTGACTCCCATGACTAAACATTTAGCTGTGATAAGGATTAATAAGTGGATAAATAGGATCTATGCATGTATGAAATGTTGGTAATCATCAATGCCCCAACCACTATGTGTCTGTTGGTGGTGTGATGGTTGGGTAGAAAAATTGTTGGTCACACACTTTATGGTTAAATGTATGTGGGTCAAAGTATAAGGTGTGTTAATATTATGGATGTCTAGCCCACCATTGCACCCTTGATCATAATATGGTATGCATGGATTTATTTTTCTTTCCACACTATTAGATTCATTGTTTAGATTTGGGATTGAAGTACTGATGGATGGTCACCCTTATGTATGATTAGAGGACATTAGTTGAGACAAGGAAGGTGCTACACTATATTGGCCTTATGCTAGCTTGAATGATACGGTGGGTCCATGCATGGTTTGCTTTGGCTTACAACCTTTCCTCCAGAGGGGACGTTTCATATGTGGCGGTTGAGACCCACTAGTGTCAGCATGTTTATGCATATTTGCAACACAAGTGGCACTTATTTATGGATATTGGGATGTTGAACCTTCCTGTGTTGATGGCGATCGCATGTAATGCAGTGGAGTGGGAGGATATTGAGGGTAGGATAAATGGTAAGAGGCACAAGGTGGAAATCCTTTAGGGGATGTCATGGGTTGATGGTACTCAGGAGAGTGGTAGTGGAAATTTAAAGTAGAGGATGTTGAACTAGTTGAAGAAACAAGGCGTTGAATGTAATATCCATGTAGTTTCAGTGAATAGGGTGGATAGTACTGAGTTGGTTATGGCCTCCCCATAACTTGGGTTTTTGTAACTATAGTTTATGACCATGTTGAGGTTGGTAATAAGTCTCTCTAGGATGGTGATGAGCTGTGAGGTACCCCTACACTCAACCATATGAATATGAGCATTTCACGCACGATCTGGTCAAATTCCAAGGACTAAGTGCTTATGCACCCTTGTGGAACAAGGACGGGTTGGTTGATCATTGTCTTCCCAAACTTACTTGTATGTCATGATTGTATGGTGAAGTAAGCTTGAAGTATATGAATTTTATATCTTTTATGTTTTTATGTCCTGTGCTAATAAGGGAGAAGAGAGAGATAACTAGGTGAATAATTTTTCTTAACTACTCATTAACTAAGTTCTAACTAATCCTAACACCAGCATTCGTTCTCACTTGCCGTACACATCTCGAACCACTGCAACACTACTGGGATTACCAAACGCTAATCGTTACTGGGTTACCAAGTGTTACATGCATGCTCGAAGTGATTATATTGATTGTAACTTAATGATTTTCTTAATTGATCAAAATGAATCACTACGCTAATAACATAAATGTAAAGTGCATAAAATAAAATAAATGCATAAGAAAATAAAATAAAAGAAATGAATAAGAAAACAAATCTCAAGTGTTGCAAGGATGAATCAAAGAGCTCATCTTTATTGCTGTACACAAGGTGTGCTTAAGTACATAATGCTCGAATAAAGATCCATCCATAGTTCGATCTCTTGCTGCAAGCACTTGGAAAATACTCTAACCTTCAAACAGAATACAAGAGTTTCGCTACTTGACTGCTACCAGACTTTCTTCCAATTGTGCACTTGGGCACTATATTTATAGACTTGGGAGCAACTACTCTAATAATTAGAGTAACTGCTCTAATAATTAGAATAAATTCTCTAGTAATTAGAGGAACCACTCTAATAATAACTGCTCTAATAATAGCCACTCTAATTATTAGAGTAACCGCTCCAATAATTAGAGTAATTACTCCAATAATAACCACTCTAATTATTAGAGTAACCGCTCCAATAATAGCCGCTCTAATAATTAGAGTAATCACTCCAACAATAATCGCTTTAATTATTAGAGTAACCGCTCCAATAATAACTGCTCTAATAATTAGAATAAACTGCTAGAGTAACTACTCTCATCATACCCCCACGACTGAATGAAAACTCATCCTCGAGTTCCTTACAAAATATTGGGAAGGTATGGGATTATTGACTAATTGACAACTGACAGTGGAATGGGATGATAGACTCAACGTGCCCAGTGACGGATCAATAAGTAGATTATAACATTGTGGTGAACACTCGTACATAAATGACATTCAATCCTTTATTTGGCAGCTTGTAGAGAAAGAGAGAGAAAGAACATGAAGCGTGTTGCTGCCAATGCTAAGATTGCACCTTCTGTTATTTATCCATAGCCACACTACCAGACTTGCTCCTTTCGTAAATGCTCCAGTTCCAATCCATCCTAAGTGCTTCCTCCAACCCCAGTCCATTGTTTGTATGATCACCATATGCACACACAACATAGTCACAAATGAGTAAGGATAAATAAACCACAATGCAATTGATACGTTGCCTCAATATGAAGCGCATTGGCTGAGTTGTGGTTATGGAAAAAACTAGTTTAGAGATTTATCACAGGTGACTACTCAAGGTGTAGGAGGTTAGGTGAATAGTAAAATGGAGAAAATTGAAAAATTTGTGCCAAGGCCCCCACGACTAAGAGCGAACCTTCGATAGCTATAAGATGGAAAAATATGAGGAACAAGAAAGATAGGAAAAAATAACAATGGAAATGCCAATAAAATGGATGTCATGGATGGGGATGAAATAAGAGATGATTGATTGTANGAAGAAAGATGAAGAGGAGAAAATGAAATGGAATCCCAAGAACAAGGTTATGTGAAGTCCCTTGTGTATTTTATGGTTAATGTGATTGAGTAGAACTCATCCCAAATCCAAACTCAAAAAAAACCACATCCAGTAACCTCACATCAACACACTTGACCAATCCATCCACTTAAAGCAATAAGAATGCTTCCACAAAGAGTCACCGCCATTCCAAGGAGAGCAAGATGGAGAAGTAGGAAGTGAGAAAGGGCCTTAGTTAGAGGGAACCTTCAAGCATGGGTAACATGTTTTTCATGTTCCATAACTAGTGCTTGTAGCCCATAGTGCTTTATTATGTCTAAGGGGTGTGCTTTGAATTCTCAAATTTTATTTATTTATTTTTGTTGTTGTTGTTGTTTTTTTTCTTTTTTCTTTTTTGTGAGAACCACACCATGCAAAGACTTATTTTTATTCACTCAACTTCCTAATTTTTTAACAATGTCAGAATGGTGGAAAACCCAAGAAAAAACATCCAAGCACCCAAGAGAATGGCCAGCACAAATCCATCAAATCCCCTTGAAGTCACATCATTTTCATCCTTTGAGTCTTTCCTTGGTTTGAAAAGTACCCAGCCAACAATTCATTAAAATTTTACTTAGAAAAAAGTGATTGTATGGTTCCAAGCCAAAGGAGACCATAGAGTTGTATGGATGAGTGGACAATGTGGACTCATTGCCTGTTTTACCAAAATAACCATACCTTAATATCAACATCATAATTCAAAGGTAAAAACCAAACATTAGCAATCAATATGATATAATTCAATCCACCATCATGAGCACCTATCAGATTATGAATAAAAGTAAATCAAGTAAACAAAGAAATAGTAAAAATATGAACGATGATGTAAAAAAAATAAGAAAATTTGAAAGAATGTGTAAAACAAAAATTCAAAAAGAACTGAGGGCCTAGAACGGTTAGTATAGGTAGCCATCTCCCCCATGACTAAGTTGAAAGAAGGAGATCCAAAATAGTAAGCAATGTTGTCTACTAACAGAGGTAGCATGTGTACTGGTTGTCCTAAGCTCATGAAAAGGTTTGGTTTGTTGCACATTGATCAATAGTTTCTTGTTTGGGCTCTCAAGTTTGTATATTGTCATGGCCCCTGAAGGAAAAGTTTCATAAATAATATAAGGTCCTTTCCACAGTGTTTGAAATTTAGTACGTTGTGGCACATGTGTGGGATTCTAGTAGAGAACCTTATCTCCTGGCTGATATTTAACTTTCCTAATTCTTAGGTTATGACGTTGTTTATTGAAGGCCTTGTGCATTTTTTTAGATGATAGGGTAGCTAATCAAATTTCATCTAGCAAGTTAAGGGTTACTAATCATTGTTTCTGTCCTAGATCAAGGTCAACGTTGAGGTCACATGCCGTGGATAGTGTACGAAGGTTAGCTTGAATGGGAAGCATTGGTAATTTACCGTACACTAACTCATAGGGAGAGTAGCCTGGAGGGAGTTTCCATGTGGAGCGGTATGCCCAAAGAGCATCATTCAGTTTAGTGCTCCAATCTCACCTAAACTTGCTAATGGTTCTTGTCAATATCTTTGTAATCTTCCTATTGGTGACTTTTGCTTGACCATTTTCTTGGGGGTGGTATGGTGTAGTCAATTTATGCTCAACCCCTAAGTGTTGCATTAATTTCTGAAAATTTGCACCTGTGAAGTGTGTACCATTATCTGAAATAAGTGCATGTGGCATACCAAACCTATTTATGATTTGTTGTTGAATAAATCATGCAGCTATAGATGATGTACAATCTTTAACAATAGCTTCTTTGCTCCATTTTTTTAGGTAATCAACAGCAACAATGATATAAGCTTTTCCATTGGACATTGGTGTAATCAACCCCATAAAATCAATTCCCCAAATGTCGAATGATTCTAAATGTTGGATCCATTATTGCAGATCCTCCATTCTAGCAGTCATTCCCCCATCACGTTGATAGCGCTCACAAGATTGGACGAAATGATGGGCATCCCAAAATCATGTAGGCAAATAATATTCTGCAAGAAGGATCTTGATGGCCATTCATCTCCTAGCGTAATGACCCCCACAAGAACCCTCATGAGCATCTTGGAGAACTCACAGTTGATTTATATCAGGAACACACCATCAAACCAAGACATCGAGACACACTTTGTAAAGTTGCCCATTGATCTCCATAAAGTACTTGGCTTGGTGAAGAAATTTTTTTTTCTTCTTGAGGTTTAACTCTTGTGCTATTTGTTGGATGAGGAGATAGGTAAGAATGCTATTGTACCAATTTGTCTCCATGTAGTAGCCAGTATGTCCAAGGAATGACCAAATATCTTTGACAGTTTCTGGTTGATGGGTAATTCCTTGGATAACTTTGATTTTCTCGGGGTCTACCTCTATCCTTGTGTGTGAGATTTTGTGCCCTAGTACTACACCCTCTTGGACCATGAAATGGCTTTTCTACCAGTTGAGCCTCAAATTGGTTTCTACACATCTTTTTAACACTTGCTCCAACCGATCCAAAGCTTGCTCAAAGTTTGCTCCATAAGTGGAGAAGTTGTCCATAAAAACCTCCACACCATTCCCTATCTACTATTGGAATATGCTTAGAACTAGTCGTTGAAATGTTGTAGGGGAATTGCACAAGCCAAACAACATCTGATTGTATGCAAATGTTCCCCAAGGACTGGTGAACATAGTCTTGGCTTGTTTGTCTTTTGGGGCTATTTGTATTTGATTATATCTGATGTATCTATCCAAAAAACTATAATAGCGATCCCCTAAGATGGTGTCTAAGACTTGGTCAAAAAATGGAAACGGAAAGTGATCTTTGAATGTTGCCATATTCAGTTGTCTGAAATCTATGCACACCCTCCATTTTCCTCCCTTTTTAGGCACAATAACTAAGGGGCTAACCCATTCACTATTAGCAATAGGGTATATGAACCCAACCTTGAGAAGCTATTTGATTTTTTCCTTGACTACTTACTTCAGCTTAGGGTTCAATCGCCTCTACGATTATCTTTAAGGCTTCATAGAGGGGTTAATGTAAATTCTATGTTGGCATATCCTAGGATCTATTCTAGTTAATTTGGAATATGATCAAGCAAAGGCTTCTGACTATGTATTTATTATGTTCAGCAGTTCTTCTTTTTGTTGAGGAGCAAGCTTAGCATTGATAATTACTAGTTTTTCATTTTTAAAGAACACGTATTCCATACTGATGGGCAATGGTTTTAGCTTGAGGACCTCCTGCTTAAATTTCTTAGGGATTTCCAACTTCCCCCAATTGATATTTTCAAGGTTAAGACTTGAAAGTTGGTGGTGGATTTACTCTAATGTGTCTATGCTATCGATGTAAGCACAAGTCAAACACTCAGTTGCTTCCATGCATATGAGTGAACTGCTCTCTTGATCAGCTATCAGCCACTGGGTGTCTTCCTTTCGTGTGGCTGCTGCATATAGGCATCTTTGTATGTTGATCACTTGTGCACACTGATTGCATGTAGGCAATGCTAAACTTTGCACAAACCATGAACTCTACTGACAATTACACCGTGCATCACTATATGCAATGCATGAAACTTTCTACTTCTTAATCTTTTCGAATGTATTTTCCTTTGATATTTCTAGGGGAAGATCACGGATTTCTAGGTGTGTGTCAATGGTGCTTAGCCATTCCCATTATGATTGGGAAGTTCCCCTTACCATTGTTTACCTAAATCACTAGGAAGTCAGCTGGGTACGACCACCTACAAATAGTGGTAACAATGTCTTCCACTAGTTCTAATGGAATAGTGATGGATTGGTTGGCCAACTGTAGATGGATGTTGCTCTTTCTCAATGGAGGCAGGTTCTAGGCCTTGTACATTTCTTGAGAAATCAAGTTAACACTGGAACCTGAATCCAAAAGAGCCTTGCATGGTGCATTTCCAGCGAT
Source organism: Gnetum montanum (assembly GCA_015680685.1). Taxonomy (NCBI): domain Eukaryota; kingdom Viridiplantae; phylum Streptophyta; class Gnetopsida; order Gnetales; family Gnetaceae; genus Gnetum; species Gnetum montanum. The sequence continues at coordinate 183,000 of MNCI01001906.1, forward strand.
TTGTAAGTATATCAGAGGACTCCCAGGATCAGAGAATTTCTTGGGAAGGTGACCAGCTTTGATCCAATCAGTGACAACATGTGTTAGCCTGACCGTATGCATTGAAGGTGGTGATTGGGTTGAAGGAGGCTCCAAAGTTTTGATCGATACTGAGGCGTCTAAAGAATCAGCTGCTTGTGATTGCAAGGGCTTGGTTGGATTGTTGGTTCTAAAGAAAGGTCTTTTCTTCATGTGGTTGTTGGAACCACAGTAGGTTAAGAGTTAATAGCCCTCGTGGCATTACGTTGCTACAGCTAGGTAGGGATTTCACCTTGCATCGCAGGAGCAAGTGGTAGTGGAGCTATTGGTGGAAGAGATGCAGTCAAATGAGAAGGATGATATGCTTGTGGAATATCACCTCTAAAAGAGGGAGTCCCATAATACTTGTGGACTTGGTAGTGAGGTTGAGGAGTGACGTGACTAGTAGAGTCACGTGGGGAGATTGGCTGCTGCACGTAATATCCATATGGGTCAAGTTATTAGTAAGGATATTGTTGCCTTGGTGGTGGCATTCCCCATGATTACAGGCATTTCCACTATTGATATTGCTCAATCGATTGTGGTGGAGTTTCACTAGGATAATACATTAAGGGTTGGTGTAACTTTCTTGGGTTACCTTGAGGATAAGGTAACCTTTGAGGTGCTTTCCATTTGTTCAATCATGGGTTGAGTGCATACACCCCAGACTCTGCAGATGTGAGATTACATAGAAACATCCCTTAGGATGGTCATATTAACATATCCCACATCCACTATCATTGTTTATTTCCAACTTTGCAACCTCTTCAATGATGGCAACTTTGCCCTTACCTTTGCTACGTGCATGTTTAGCTTCTCTCTTTTTTCTTTTTTGCGATCACTACCTTGCTCTCTAGCCTCCTCTACTATTTTAAAAATAGTTTGAAATCAATTGTCTAGTGAATCCCACATTTGGTCTACCTTTGCTGAAACTTCTGATGTCATCTTTTGGATAGGAAAATTTTTCCTATTCACCATCCCTTTGAGTGGTGACTCTTCTTCATCCTCACAAAATCTTACTCCTCTCTTCCAAAGGGAAGGATCTTGGTTATACTCTTCCACACTTTCTCTCTTCCATAGCTCACCTTCTTCCTTACCAACTTGCTCCAACAGTCTTTAGATTTGATGGGACCTAAGCTCGGATAGTCTTCCTTCGGCATAAGTCCCAAGGGTTCTTCTCATTTCATGCCTAAGCCCATCTATGAGATGGTGCAGTTGATCCCTTTGTGAATAACCATGGCTAAGACAATGATGTAATAATGCATAGTATCGGCCCATGGCAGCATCCAAGGGTTCATGTCCTCCTTGTTTCCAACCTTGGATTTTCTTTTGCAGGTTGGACACTTGAGAGTATATTTGGTACTTATCGTTGAATAATTCTAACATAGTACTCCATCTACGAATAGATTTCTGTTCTAAGGACCAATACCAGATTTCCACTTCTTTAACTAGTGTCCATGGGAACAACTTAAGTTTTTGTTATTTGTTCTCTATGTTCTATAAGGCACACACATCATGGAATGCTTGTAAATGATTCTGAGGATCAGCGTTGTATCCCCCTTCAAATCGTGGGATGTTTTTCATATCTAATCTCTTGATCCTACTATCTTTCTAGTGCCTTGTTGGAATTCTAACAGCCTCAGTTATGTCTAACATACTTCAAGTAGCAAGTAGGGGTTCATCATGATCATCTCGTCCATGGTGTCTATGATGCCTACGTTGTTCCCTACTCTCCCTTCTTCTATGTCGTGACTCTCTAGAGTGCCCTCATCCCCTTTCCTAGTTGTTTCATCTATGACTTCCGCTTTGCCTACCTTTATCCGTATGATCTTTTTCTTTATGACTGCATTCGATTATTGAAGGAGAACGTGAAGGAGATGATGAAGGTGAAGAAGAATGAGAACCATTACCATGATGGTGTCTGCTACCTTCTCTTTTGCAGTCTCAGCCCCAATGGTGATTGTGATTAGAATGTCCACTTTTATCATGAGTTTGTGTCCCTTTTTTAGATCCTTTGTGCCTGTGGGTATTAGAAATTGGGTTATGAATAGTTGAATTAAGGTCCTAATACACAACCTCTTGGCCAAAGTCAAGGGGAGGAACATCATTGTGTGGGCGACTGCCTGAGGTAGGTTCACCACCCTCATTTTCGCTTAAGACATGTGGGACATCCTAGGATCACTTACCCTTCAAAGACTTATGATGTCTCTCCTGTTGCAAGTCCCTTTGACGTTGTGCCTCTATGGGATGGTATTCTCTCAATTCATGGTCTTGCACAATGTATTCTATGTGTAAGTGCAGCATGCCAATTCATGTGAGAGCATGAAGAAGCATGCTCGGGACTAAAGGATCAAGAGGTAACACTATGTTACCTTCTAGGTCTCGCCAACACAGTTATTCGTCTTGATGGAGGATAAAGGTGAAGTCTGGTATATACTCATTGGGATGAATATATACCACTCAAACTTGTTGAGGGGCTGGCAAATCAACATCATGTGTATTACGTTGTCGATTATTTCCTATTTCAAACCTAGGTGGTGAGGAAATTTTGTACGAAGAAGGAGACATACTTGTCTATTCAGTGTGCAATGTACTCTAGTTTATTATTTTCTCAATCAACCCTAATGGTTTGTTCCAACAATGTGAATGATTTCCTAAGTTCTAATTAGCGCACAAACAACTAAGTCCCTGACAATGGCGCCAATGATGAGTGGCGAGGTACCCCTACACTCAACCATACGAGTACGATCGTTTCACACATGACCTCATTGAATTCCAAGGACTAAGTGCTTATGCACCCTTATGGAACAAGGACAGGTTGGTTGATCGTTGTCTTCCCAAACTTGTATGTTACGATTGTATGGTTAAGTAAGCTTAAGGCATATGATTTCTATATCTTTTATGCTTTTATGTCCTGTGCTAATAAGGGAGAAGAGAGAGATAACTAGGTGACTAATTTATCTTAACCACTCATTAACTAAGTTCTAACTAATCCTAACACCAGCATCTGTTCTCACTTATCGTACACATCTTGAACCAGTGCAACACTACTGGGATTACCAAACACTAATCGTTACTAGGTTACCAAGTGTTACATGCATGCTCGAAGTGATTATATTGATTGTAACTTAATGATTTTCTTAATTGATCAAAATGAATTGCAATGCTAATAACATAAATGTAAAGTGCATAAAATAAAATAAATGCATAAGAAAATAAAATAAAAGAAATGAGTAAGAAAACAAATCTCAAGTGCTGCAAGGATGAATCAAAGAGCTCTTCTTTATTGCTATACACAAGGTGTGCTCAGGTACATAATGCTTGAATAAAGATCCATCCACACTCCAACCTCCTACTACAGGCACTTGGAAAATACTCTAACCTTCAAATAGACCACAAGAGTTTCACTACTTGACTACTACTAGACTTCCTTCCAATTGTGCACTTGGGTACTATATTTATAGACTTGGAAGTAACTACTCTAATAATTAGAGTAACATAGCTTCAATAATAACCGCTCTAATAATTAGAGTAATCACTCCAATAATAGCCACTCTAATTATTAGAGTAACCACTGCAATAATAACCGCTTTAATAATTAGAATAAACTGCTAGAGTAACCACTCTCATTAGATGGTACGATCGATTGTGGTACTATCTATAATTATCGTGTGGGAGAGGAAATCTTCCAAGCATGTGCTTTTGCACAAAATTTAGATTTAAGGCACCTACCCAATACTCCTATAGATGCAACAAAACTGGGCAATGGCCCTTTGGGTTGTCATACATGCAGATTTCACATCCATTATCTTTTTCTATGGTTGAGTCTATAGCCTCTCTTCCTTTAGCCATTTTTCCCATTTGAGGAAAAGTGTTCCTAGTTGTTTCTGGGTTTTGTATCCTTTGTTGATTATGATCACTTAGCTTATTTTGCATGATCCTCTCCTCAACTGTTTTAATGAGAGTTGAAACATTTTCATATATCCAATTGGACATCTTATTAACCTTTGCTTCAAGTTCATTAATAGATTTCTGTATTGGCAAGGTTTGTTGTGGAATCACCTTATCAAGAGCAGTTTCATTCTCCTTATCATAGATGTAGACCTCCTCCTATTGAATAGTTCGGTCCCATTGATATTTCTTAACATTCTCCCATTTGCATATCTCTCCTTCTTATTTCGCCACATTCTTGATTAACTCTTTGATTTGATGGGTTCATAGCTCGTATAATTGACCTAGAGCATACATCCCAAGGGTCTCCCTTGCTTCATTACAAAGTACATCTATGATGTGGAAAAGTTGACTTTCCTTAGAGAAACCATGGCCTAGGCATCTATGTAGTAGCGAATAGTTTCTTTCCAAGGCCACTTCCAAGGGTTCATGTTTTTCTTGCTTCCACTCTTGGATTTCTTTTCTTAAGTTGGACACTCTTGCATAGGTTTTGTATTTTTCATTGAAAAGTTCTAGCATTGTGGACCACTAGTGAATGGAACTTAGTTCCAACGATCTATACTAACTTTCAACTTCATTGATTAGTATCCTAGGAAAGAGCTTAAGCTTTTGCAATTCATTTTCAATGTTATAGTAGACACAGGCATCCTAGAAGGCTTTTAAATAATGTTGTGGATTTGAATCATAACCTCCTGCAAATTTAGGGATATTATTCATGTCAAACTTAGGTAAATGACTCTTTTTGCAATGCTTGTGAGATATCTTTACTACCCTTGTGATCTGCATTAGGTCCTTAGTGGCCAACAAGGGTTCATCATCATCAAATATGTTGTGATGAAAATTTCTATTTCTATTTTTTTGATTATGATGATCTTTTCTATGCTCATTGTGATGTCTTTGATTTTTCCCTTGGGTTCAATTTCTATCTTTGTATTTTCCCTATAGTGGAGCTCTATCTCTATACCTACATTCATCTTCATCAGAACTAGACATTGAAGAGGAAGATGAAGATGAGAAACTAGAAGAATTGTCATGGCTTCAATGGTGTTCTTCAAGGTCCTTTGATTTATCATCTCTGGGTTTTGGGGAGGTCTTAGGCTTTGAGGCCTCCCCTAATTTAGGACCTACATTATCTCCTCTAGGATTTTCTGTCTTAGGTGAATGTAGTCTTTGAGTGTTGTCAAGGTGGTCATGGTCATAAGAAATCCTTGCATAAAGTTGGTCACTCCAATTTTCTTCATCATATATCTCGTTAGATCTCCAATGAATGTGTTCATTATACAGTGCATTATCACTTTCATGTAAGAGAGACATTGTTGTTGGTTTATGGTGTGTGTGAGCTAATAGTTTCTAAAAGATATGTCATTAATCTCTTTTACAGTGATCAAGTATAATATAATTAATCTAGATAACTAGCACCATCCTTGGTAATAGTGCCAATGATGAGCGGCAAGGTATCCTTATGCTCAACCATATGAATCACAAGCATTCACACATGATTTAGTCAAATTCCATGAATAGAACTAGTTGTGGTATCTACATTGTTATGCTCTGATTGCAGTTCATTGTCTTCCCACTTGGACTAGTGGTAGCTTTGTCACGTATGGGTTAGTCCAAAGTGAGGCATATGATGTTTATTATTTTATGTTTTATAAATTTGATTTCCTAAAATAAGAATGAAAGGTAAAGTAATTGAAGATCTAATTCATCTATTGCCTAGCTAGCTTAACACAAGTACCTGCTTGATGAGTGGCGAGGTACCCCTACACTCAACCATATGAATACGAGCGTTACATGCACGATCCGGTCAAACTCCGCAAATGAACTAGTTGTGGCACTTAGATAGTTAGCCTTAGGTCGCAGTTCACTGTCTTCCCACCTAGACTAGTATTAGCTTTGTCACGTATGGTTTAGTCCAGAGTGAGGTGTATGATGTGTTCTAACCTAATGCTACTCCTAAAGGCAATGAAAAGTAATATTATCTAAGCTAAGAGAGAAAGGATAAGAGAATCTATCCTAGCCTAAGTGCGATGAGCATCCATTCCTTGATTATCCGTACACATCTTGGACTTCATGCACAACTACCACTGGGATTACCAAGCGTAGATCCTAGGTACGCTACTAGGTTACCAAGTAGTCACACTTAAATGCTCGTAATCAAGTCGTACTCATTCCATGTTTTAACGTGAGTTTAAGGGTGAGAGAGATTAACTAGGAAAGAAATAAATAATAATAAGAATTAAATAATTAATTAAACTAAGTGAATTCTACAATGATGAAGTAATCTTGATCCTTATTTCTGGTCATGTGCATGTCCAAGTATGTCACACTCGAATAAAGGATGCCATACAATTACATTCACCACACTGCTGGCATAAACTGGGAAATATTCTATCTCTAGAGGGATAAAACTACCAAATTTTCACTAAGGAACCAAGTCTAAGTATCTAAAATTGGAAAAGTTACCTCTTATTTATAGACATTGCGGCAGGCCGCAATATCGCATATGCAATATCGTGACTAGCATGCGATATCACGTACGCGATATCGCAGTCGCCCTATATGACAACTCATCATACCCCCACAACTGAATGAAAACTCATCCTTGAGTTACAATGATTACATAGTGGATAGATATGGGATTATTAGATGGGAAAATGGGTTTATGTTGTAGTGTGGAATGAAAAAAAAACAAAGCTACAACACACAGAATGTTCTACATCTACAAAAATTTTGGAACTCATGTAGTTCCTGGTGGTGGTGGCTCCTCCATTGGTGCCTTCCCTTTGTCTTGTGCTCCAAGTTTTTAGGCTTGATGGTATTGAAGTATGGCCTGGAGCTTCTCCTCTTTGGTCTGAGGATCTTGTGTCATCCATGCTAATGTTCCAACATTTGATGGAGTCGACACTTCCCATGGACAAGGTAGTTGCGGAAACATTTGATTGGCCTTGACATACCAAGCTGGGAACACTTGTCATTCCTCCTCATAGGCTCTGGCTTTATCCTTGTACTCATGAAAGTATGCTAGCTATTAAGCCAAGTCCGTTGTGACACCTTTCTGTCCTTGGTAGCTGGCTTTTACCACGTCAATTTTAGAATTTACAACTTCTAGTTTTTCCAACAACTTCTTACGCTCTGCAAATTCTTCTTCGTATTTAATATGGGTGGTTGCTACCTGCTGCTCGAGCTCTATCCTCAGGCACCCTGCTGTTAACATGGCAAGGTTGGCATACCTTAAATTTGCCAACTCCATGTACTTTGTCAAATCCTAAATCTGTAGGTCCTAGCTCTTAACTTTCGCTTGGTGAACAAAGGCATATGTGTCCAATATGGCCCACTCGTCAGTGTGTTGAGCACTGATAGTGTTGATTTAGGCCTTAGTCATATGGATCTCCTTTTCAAGGATGTATTTATACATCCCCACCTGATCATAGAAGTGCTCCTTCAGCTTCTCATGTCATTTAGCCTCATTTTTCCATGCACTTATCTCAATAGCTGACTATTGACAAATGGCATGTACCTCCTCCATCAAGAGGGTTTGATTTTCTCTGGCTAAATGGCTTACATCTTGGTTGACCCATATGAATTGTTCTCATAATTGATGGAAGTGTTCATCGAGAACATTCTTTTTCTTTTCTACAGTGGTCAACCAAAGGTTGTATGCAATAAGCTACTTATTTTCTTCTTGTAAGGCCTTGAGTACCTTAGGATGCGCATGAGTTTGCACCTATGCTGCGGAGGCATCCCAAACAACCTTCTCTTTTTCATCAGCCACCCTTTTATTCTCTGCTATTAGCTTAGTTAGCTACTTAGTTCTAAAATTATCTAGTTGGTTTGCAAGAACAAATTGCAAAGGATCCCGCTATGCTGCTTGTAGGGCCACGAGCTATTCTTGCAATTTCTGCACTTCAGCTTCAGCATGCTCGGCCCTCACTTCTATTAAGAACAGCTTCCCCTTTGTGGAAATGAGGTCTGACTGAATTGCTATAACATCTTGAGGGATGTCAAATAGGGACTTCATTACTTTCCCTGTTTGAAGCAATCTATCAAGCACATCCTCATGTTTCGCAGGAGTCATTGAGGTTCCGACCAAAGTTTGAGCATCCCGTGCTCCTATGAGATCTACCGGTGGCACAGCAGGTATGTTGAAGGATTCTTTGATGTGGTTTACGACCACTTCTATAGGTCCTATGGCATTTTGGTGTTGCATGACCACCACGGTGGCCCCTTCACCAGTTTCTAATTGCACCTAGAAAGATGCTGCATTTCCTGAGATCTATTGTGACCATCTACTTTCCCCTTCTCTTGTGTGAATAGATACTTTCCCCCTTATGCGATCCAATGAAATAGTAGGCTAAATGGCATCATCGATGATGCAAAAGAGGTTTGCATCATCACAGCTTTCCCAATTGATCATCTCAGCGATGGCCCTAAGATGGCTCATCAACGATCTGTAGTCTTGCGGCGGCTGTTGATCCTGGCCTGTGCTAGGCCCTGCTTCCTATTGTTGGCTAGGACTTGTGCTTGGAGGTTGGCTGGGTCCTACAAGTTGAGTTGTAGTTGGTCTAGCCATCTTTTCTTCTTCTTGTTCTGGTCCCCGCTCTTCGCCAGTGCTTTTCCTTGGAGTTGGTGCCTTTAGCAATTCAGCATATGAAGTAGTTTGGGCTTTGTGGAGGACATCATTGGTGTACCCCTAAATACCAGCACATCACCAAAGCTTTCTGATAAGACAAGGGAAAGGCAGTGCCATCTTCCCTGTCTTCCGTTCCTCGAATCACCTTAGGATCTCTGTTAAATATAGATGGGGCAGGTTAGCATTAACCTTTTCCATCAGCATTGCACATCCTATAGCCGCATACATTGATATTCTTTTTAAGCCCTTTGTGGGGAAGAGGTGATATGTTCCAATTTTGAAGTAAATCCTCTCTTCCGTCGTTAACTCACCAAATGTTTTATCTCTACCATAAGCATTCTCCAACCAATCCTTTCGCACATCGGGGTTTAAATAGGTGGATAATTGAGCAACTCTTGACCCTATATTTGGAAGGTTTAACACTTTTGAAATGGCCTAGGCAGAGAAGTCAACTATCACACCACAAATATTGATAGTGGTGCCTTGCTCCCTATTGTGCCAAAATTGGTACGTCTCTCCTAGGTACCAGGCACCACTCTCAGAGAGGATAGGTCATAAGGGAGATCCTTTTAGGTGATCCCTAATGGCCTCAGGAGCTAACTCTACATATGATTCAAATTTCAATTCCACAATCACCGCAGCGAATGTGGACTTTTCATGGATGGCCTGAACACAATCTTGGGGCAACATGAGTTGTTGTCCCTGTTCAGGTGCTGCAACAACACCTCCTTCTGCCTGCCCAAACTGTACGGTAAGAGGATCTTCTTGATGAATGATAAATGATTGTTCCTCTTATTCTGCATGTTTTCCAGTAGGATCTTGTCTTCCACCTCTCCGAGGTTGTTTGCTTCCACCTTGAGAAGGACCTTCCTGTTGTCCACGTTTCGGGGCCATTTGCAATCACACAGGGCTAAGCGTTAGTAAGGTTATTTTTAAAATTAGGTTATACCTTACTGCTTGCCTTAATTAATGATCTTATATTATCATGTGTGATATTGCCTGAAAAACTGTAATAATGAGTCTTGTGACTTAGGTGGTTTCCCATTTTAGTTTCCCAATATACCTAGGGATTAAATGATTTTTAGGCACAATTATTCTAAGTGTTATAGTTAATTATCCTAAATGATGTCCTTTGGGCAATGATAAATTCTAAAAAAGTTAGGCACTTTTTGGAAGATGTCCCTCCCCATGATTAAGCTGAACACTCCAGGTTCAAGCAAGTTCAAACAAAATTAAAATTGAAGTACCAGCGAGCAAGATATAGTTAGAAAAGCAAGGGGCTCTCAATCGCAAGTCATAGAGAAAAAATTCAAAAAATCCCCTATGTGAATGGCAAAAATGATACTAAGTGTTGTCAGGGGGTCACCTATTTATAGGTGGCGGGGACACGATATCGCGTACAATACATCGCGTACGCGATATCACGTCGGCCACGATATCGCATACGCGATATCATGACCCTAGTGACATGAGGCACAACTAAAAATACTAAATTTTTAAAGGATTTTCTTGAAATCAACGTGGTAAGATGAGGACATTGGGCTATTATGAAGGAGTTCTAGGGTAATTCCATTAACTCGAAAGGCACAATTAATGATGATGGTGTGGATTTTATCAATAAAACCTTGGGTGGTAAGAAAAAGGTTATGTAATGGTACATAGGAACATTATTATTTAGAGGGATAATAGTAGGGAAAGAAAATCATTAAAATTATACTGAGGGTAAAAAATGGTGTGTGTGAGCTATGTCATAAGTGAATATTACAAAAGATTACACAAGTGGGTCCTCCCCAAAGTAGGTTTCAACCTATAATGCCCTTGTGTAACCACACTTAAAGTGTCCGTGGGCACTAGAAGGGTTAGATGTAATCTGCACTAACTCCACAAAACACACACATGTAAATATCACCAGAATGAGGTAAGAATTCTATGTTATAGGGGACACGAGCTACAATTACATGAATAGTGAGATGAGATGAAGTATAGAAAGGGATTGTAGAGATCAAGACATGAGGTAACTAACCTAGGGCATAGTGAATCCTGCGTGTAAAGCATGATTAACATGTGATTAACCCATCATTCCAAGATCAGGACCAAGTCCATTCCTCTAATCAGTGACAACGCATTGTTTCATCCCATGATGAGCAACTATGAGAGTACCATAACAACAAGGCATGCGATCACTTGGCGTTTTGTTCAAGGGAGGAGTGATTTTTGTTTTGTGGAACTTTTCTTTTCATTTTCTTTTCTCTTTCTTTTTTTTCTTTTTTTGAATATTGAATCCATAGAAGTCACCAACCTTCAGGCATGGATGCATGTCTTTCCAGTGGGACCCCCTAGAAAAGAATTGGATTTTTGAGTGCCCTTTTGATTACTCTTACTCCTATTTTTCATTAGATCTACAAGGATCTTAGTACAACCACGTTGCATGATAACTCCCACAGATGTCACCAAAGAGAATCCACAAGTCCCCTTGATGTCACATCCTAATCATTCCCTCTTGGTCCATTCTTCTTCATTCCGGGTACAATGAACACAAAATTACTTTTAAGTTTTAAGAATGTCAAGAATATCACTATACCCTCGAACAAGACCTCTTATTTGTAGAGTGGATGAGTGGGTGTAATGGACTCACTATCCAAATAATTAATTACTCATGACTTAATAACATAGAACACACCTCAACCAATGATCCACATGAGTGTTTTATTCATAGACGAGATTACTTACAAAAACGTAAAAGGACAAAAACACCAAAAGATAGAAAGATAAAACAAGAAGTTGAAAAATGAAAAAATGGAAAACAAAAGGTTGTAAAATTAAAGAAAAATAAAAAATGGTTATTAATCCTACTTGTTATCAGGATGGGGGGTATCCCCCATAACTAAACGGTTGAGGATGGCAAGGATTAATAAATGGAAGATGAGGATTCTTGCATGTTGAAAGTATTGGGGCTTGGCCATACTTACCCCATCGAGGTTCACACACTTGATTATAGTGAGCATACTGGGGCAATTTGTACGATGTAGTTCCCGGATAATGAGTTGACCCACTATGATATTTGGGACTGTTAGATGGTATGCAAGAATTGGGTTGTCACTCTCCATTCCTATGTTCATTGGGCCATATTATTGTTGGAGTGTGAGTTGGTGGCCCTGATGAAGTTACATGAGGCATTGGGTTCGAAGATAAGGGTGCACCACAGTGTGGGACTTGTGCTGAGTTGGAGGATGTAGTGGCCTTTGAATTGTGTTGTCCCTTCTTACGGTCATGTTTAAAGAAGGGACACTTTTGATGTTGAGGAGGCCTCTCACTGCTATTGGAAGTAGTAGCACAAGTGATGTTCGTGGGTTATTGCTATGGTGCAAGTACCTTAGGAACAGTTGGTGGCACTGTGGAAGGAGGGAAAGGATGAGAATGTTGAAATTGAGGAGAAGTGTAGGATACACAAGATGGTGGTTGTGTTGGAGGCATGGGTTGATAGTATTGAGGAGAATGGTACTGTGGTGAGATAAAGTGCGTTGGCCCAGTTGGAGAAACAAGATGTTAAACAACATAAGCGTTTGGGTTTAGATAATACGAAGGGTGTCTCTAGTTTAGTGGTGGTCTCCCCCATGACTGGGATTATTGCCACTGTGATCGCACACAGTATCTCTGTACGAACTCTAGATGTAACGTATTTCCCCAATGCTCATGTAAGTGTAACAATATTGGGCATTGGCCCTTGGGGTGATCATACAGGCATATGTTGCATTCATACATATGATCAACATTTGAGCTCTTATTTTCCTTATCCCTTCTCTTTGATTGTCTAATGTTTTGTCCTGCTTCTTGGGTTGTCAAAACTCTATCTCCAATAATTTTGATAAATTCTCCACACTTTTGATACATCCATTACAACATCTTATTGATCTTTGCCTCTATTTCTTCTAATGTTTTTTGTGTTGGCAAAGATGATGTTTCCACCTTGAGATTGGTTAATTTCTCCTTTTTATGATCATGGACCTTTGTTAAGTTGAGATTTTGGTCCCGTTGATGTTTTTCAACACTCTCCCATCTAGCCAATTATCCTTCTTCTTTTGCTACCCGCTTAATAAGCTCTTGGATTCAATGGGTTTGTAGTTCATATAGTTGACCTTGGGCATACATTCCTAAGGTCTCTCTTGCTTCATTACATAGCCCATCAA
>MNCI01001906.1:208492-219941 GCA_015680685.1 Gnetum montanum
GTGGATTAAAGGAAGAAAAGTAATAACCAATGTTCTTTTGTTAATTAAAAGAAAAAGAAAAGGAGTACATCAATAAAGAAGATGGGATATGGAAAAAGTGTGAATATGGACAACACAGGATAAATTAAACATCCAACTTAAAGGATTGAAAGAGATCTTTGGTAACTTTTTCTTGAGCCAGTCTTTCTTGGTGGCATCATCCTTCTTAAGTACATCTTGACATACAGTCAAGCCATCATAGAGTTTCCAAATGTATTTAGTGGCATTTTTTGCAGTAGCCTTTACCTTATCAGCCTTTTCAAGTTCTGATTCTAATAGGTTGACTTGAAGTCTTTGTTGTGCCACATTCTCCTACCACTCTTTCTCCTTCCTTTGAATATATGCTAGTCATGGGAGAGAATGTTGTGCATAGTTTTTGCAAATTATGCTAAATTTATCTAATGCCTAAAGAAATAATTAATGGTAAGAACAATAAGAAATAATAACATTTTGATATAATTTAAGCCAATAAACTTAGTAATTCTTTCTAATTAATCATTCAAATACATCTTAAACAATAAATCAAGGATGGTGATGGATTGTCAACTATCTCAAGCAATGATAAATGGTGTTTGAGGGAAGTCCACCAATTCTGGTAGAATAAGCAAGATGATGCCATGGTAAAGATCGAGGGAGTGACCTTGCCTTATTTAGTTGAAGTAATCACAAGGGCACTAAATTTACCAAAAGTTGGGTCCAATATTGCTCAAATATCTACAAGGTCTAACAAAAATGCATGAAATTTATGGTTGCAGAGGGCATATTGAACCATTGGAAAGAGACTATAGTGGATTATCTGCTGCTAAAAAGATCTACTTCAAGATTAGTACATGCCACATTTTCCCAACAAAGAGACTCAACCAAATTTCCATCTATGTTTCTAGAGGAAATGCTATCTTGATGGGGAAATTCCAAGCTAACATAGTTCATCTATTATTTCTAGAGATACAAAGAAGGTTTGAAGAGAAGAAGATAGGAAACCCCACTTTACCATTCCCATGTTTTATCAAAAAGTTGTATAAACAAGTAGGAATTTTGGGTTACAACAATGATGTTCTTTGCAAAGCCCAAAATATTTCATATGTTGCAATCTCCAAGCTAGTGCCACCCAAGAAAGATCACGTAAAAAAACCAACAGACACTAAGGCTATAGTAGAATCAACACTAGCAGCAAACATTCTCATTGTAGGCACAAAATAGGTAGAACCCAATGGATCAACCCTAGCTACAAAAAGAGTAGGACAAAGTGCTCCACCAGCATAATAAGATTATAAACCTTCAATGAGCCATCTACAGAAAATAACAGAAACAATAAGTTGGAGCAACAGTGAAGTCTCAAGCATGTATAGAGTCAAAGATAATCCCAAGAAACCTATCATATCTGTATGACATGCCAGTGGTTAAGTATCTTTACAAGCAAAAAAAGATGATGATTGAGCATAATAGATTTCAAGGAGCACTACATCATTCCAAGTGATGCTGGAAACAAGAGAAGGAGCCACTATAGTAGTCATGAAACACCATGATGTAGCTAAAGTGCAAAATTCATAACCAATCACATTAAAGAATCATACAATGTTCCTATTGTGCCACCGGTAGATATTCTTGAAATCAAAGATGTAGAAAACTTAACTAGAATATCAATCATCCCTATAGAACATGAAGACGCATTGGAGAGACTGCTACAAATAGAAGAAGTTATGCAAAATCTTTTTGATATCCCTAGTGATATCACTATGATACAATCTAAATTAATATCTAGCAAGAGTAAGCTAGTAATGGCAAAAACAAGGATGCAACATGAAGAAAGTAAAGTGTAGAGATTACAAGAAGAATCAGCCACATTGAGAACTGAAAGGCAAGACCTTGCACAACACATTGCACCTGACTAATTAGCATAATTTAGAGATAAGCAGATTGGTCAACTAATAACCAAGCAAAGATAAATGGAGATGAAGAAGGAGAGAGCAATATGGAATGTCTTAGTAGTAGAAGCCCAAACGTATGCACATGTTAAGGCCATTGTTGCATTAGAGGAAGAAAATAAAAGAATTATTGTAGAAAAGCTGAGGTTGAAAAATATTGAAAAGCAAAAGAACATACTGGAAGAAAGCATACATCAGCTTAAAGAGTAGTTCACCAAGGTCAACCTCAACATAAGACAACTACCCATGAAAACATAACTCTATCCATGGAAGAAGTACACACAGTTTGACAGAAATCAACTATTGAAATTAGCACATGAAAAAATAAATCCAAAAAGCATGAGAGGCTTAATGAGCATTTCAAAGACCAAGTGGGCATGTATAAATGGATTAATGAGAAAGAAATTCAGATGGCCAAAGCCAAGATCAGTTCTATCACACAACAAACACCTAACTGGCAACCCATTTTGGATAGTCTTACCATGTTCATCAAGCTAAGATGAAGAATAAAGACCTACAGATTGAGGACCTTACAAAATACATAATGTTATTAAATCTCCACTATGCTAACTTAGCCATGTTGACTGTAGGTAGGCCTAGCGTAGAGTTGAAGTAGCAAGTGGCTACAATCTATGCCATGTATGACAAAGATTTTTCATATAAGAAAGATGCATAGTAGAAGCTTCACATCTCAAACTTCAAACTCCAAGTAGTCAAATATAGTTATCAAGACTAGAAAGATGTCGCAACAAATTTGGCCACAAGAATAATTGATTACCAAGAAGCACGAAAGATGGCCAAAGCCCTTGAAGTAGAAAGAACGCAATTTACAGCATGACATGTCAAAGCCAACAAAATGTTTCCACAACTACCATGTCTTCGGGAAGTACCAACTCCTGCAAATATTGCTAAATTCACATGGACAATGCATGATCTCAAAATAGAAGAAGAAAAGCTCAAAATGTAGCTAAATAGATACAAGTTCCAAAAACTAGATGATAAAGAGAAGAAACCAATAGAGGAGCCATCGCTACAAAGAGCATAAAGAATCTACATCAAGCTATTTTTGGTTTTGTTTTTTTTTTTTTTTTGTCATGTGTCAATCATGTGTTGCATGATAATTATGTAGCATCACTCGAGAAAAGATGCAGCACTTATAGTAGAGTTAGTAATGTAAATATGTGTCATAAGGTCAAGTCCATGTAACTCCATAAGTTTGTAATGAACTCTATCCTCCTTTTGTTTGAACTCAATGATAAGTTTTTAGTTAGTTGTGGGGATATGATGCAATACTTGAGGTAAAGGGCTACAATATCATAGATGCTATATTGTAGCCTAATATACATCATTGTAGATAGGATGTAATGGGCCATGGTCATGCCTAGAAATATGAGCCCACCATCACATTGAAATGAAGTTTGAGTTCAACACTTAGTGAAATTCTCACAATTTGTTGTATTGAAGTTAGATGTAAATGCTTGCAGTGTGGTAAATTACAGTTGTACAGAGTCTTTATTTGAGTGGATTGTTCTTTGACACAATTCATGAATGTCAATAAAAATCAAGATTGTTCTTCATCATTGTAGCACATCCTTTAGAATAGATTTACTTTTCCATGTTGTTTACTTTTATTATGTCAGTTACATTCCTTAATATTTATTATTTCAATGGTCATTAGTAAGGAGGAATGGGTACAATTGGTTTCGAGCATAATGTGTAATTGTTTGGTAACCTAGAAGTAACTTCACTTGATTCACTCAATAGTAAAGTTGGTAATCCTAGTAATAGTTACATCACCCCAAGACGTGTACAAAAAACTATGAACGAATACTTATTCCCATAGGATAGAATAGCTTTACATTTCCATTCTTCTTAGAGATAGAAATTACATTTACCTTCATCATGTTTACATTAAGCACTATTAAGAGCCAACAACATTAGTTTATCATATACCTCATTAAGAGTTAAACCATATATTTTGCGCCTTGCTGACTCTAAGTGAGAAGACAATGATTGCAAACTTACAATTAACTCACTAATATAATTACATTGTCCATCCATAGATTACGATTTGGTCACAAGTAAACACTTGTGACATACAATTGAGTGTTGGAATATCCTACTGCTCATTAGTTGTAAAGGATGAAAACCCACAAGGACATCCCCAAAACCATTGGGCTTTTCTTTTTATTGTTGTTTTTGGAGTTTCTTTATTATTGAAGGAATATGTTGTATTTTTTTTATAATGTACTCTTATTTATTTTTAATATAATTTTGTTTTTAGGATTCAACATGCCCCTCCTTTCCCTTACCACTAAGCTAAGACCTTATGGTAAGTTACACGTAATGGATGGAATCATCATCATCATCATCTTGTCACTTTATCCCAACTACATGGGATTGGCTAGATGAGTTCTTTTACATCATTTTCTGTTAATAAGAGCCAAATAAGCATTAATACCCAAATCATATATAGTTTTTAGTCTACCTCTTTGTCTCCCTCAACTTTCACAAAGCAAACTCTTTTGTCAAGAATATTCTCATCTCCTTAGTGCATAACCAAACCATGTAAGATGACTTTCCTTAATCTTCTCATCTATAAGAGCTCCTCCCAAACTTCCTCTAATAAAAAGTCAATCTTTCCTAGTTACACCCAACACCCACACGAGTATACACATCTCTACCACATGCACACATTAAGCATTTTTATTTTTTTGATAAGTCAACATTCCACATTATAAATTGCTGCCACTAACCTTCAACCTAGCAAGGATTCTTCTATAACTATAGATCACAACATTGTTAATCTTACCAAGTAATGAATGAGATGCTTAAGCAAATTCATATAAATAGGATCATCACTCATTAGGCCAAGCAAGGTCTCAAATCCTAGGTGGATCAATGAATAAACAAATGCTTAACCTTTTTTCATCTTTGAGCTTGGGCAATGAACTAGAGATCCTACTTAATGGATGAAATGTTCAAGCAATTTCATATAAAAAGGATCACCGGATGAACAAAAGTCTAATTTCTTTTCAAGTAGCTTCAAGCTTGGGCAATAGATAAGTCTAGCCTCTTTTAGAGTGGCTTTAAGCCTAAGTGACAAATAAACAAAAGCCTAAACTTTTTTCAAGGCTTAAGCCTAGGTAATGGATGAACAAAACCCTAACCAACAAATGATTGAAAGCATAACCTCTTTTCAAGTCCCTAGCAACACTCAAGCTCAAAACCACTCTGGAAACAAAGGCCTTTTTATCCATATATGCAGCTTCAAAAAACAACGCTAATTAAAAGTAAGAGCAAATGCCCAAGGAAACAATCCATCATAGAAGCTCTCTAACAGCAATAAGAAGCTTTAGGACATGTTTGGTTTCTTGAATTTCTAAATGTTAAATAACAACAGATGTTGAATCCAAGGATCAATAAAATCTCTCCAAGTGAGAATTTGGAAAGAATTGTAAAGAATCCAAAAATCAACAGTGGGTGTATCCCATAGATCCCATCAAAAATCGGAGTAAATTCCAACAGTTTTAATTCAAAAAGTCAAATCCACTAACACACCACCTAAAGACTCATCTAATCACTCAGTAAATCCTCACAAAACCGCACAGAACTAAACAATTTTAATCAAAAGTCAAATTCACGTAAGAAACATCTGAAGACTCATTTAACTACCGACCAAAAATACCCTTAAACACGTCCTTAAGAGGATTTGTATGTTGCTTATTGGATTAACTTCCTGGTTCAAAGTTGAATGCCGAAGTAGTAATGAAACACAGATTGCATAAAAATTTGCAACTACAATGTTGGTTTCGTGCCATTATATAAAGGAATAAAGAAATAGCATAATTTAATAAGGCAATCTCTTGCCAGTCTGACCAGTTAAAAAAAATTGATCAGGCGCCATACGCATAAGGCCAAATACTAGGCTATGGAAAAGACTCCGTGTCAAAGACAAAACGCTATTTCATATATGCATTCAATGCCTATACCTACCAACCACCATTCAAAGACAGAGAATGTTCGTTGCAAGTTAGCACCACGATCTCGGCATCGCATAATCAACAAATCCAAAATGCTCAAACAATATAGCCAGAAAGAACAATCGATTTCTGAGAATGTTCTTGCTAGTTAGTACCACAATGTCAGCATCACATACATATTCTTCAATTCCGAAATACTTAAACAATATACACACACAAAAATCGATTTCTTTTTAAAGCACAGATTAGCTACTGCAAAGCTTAAAGAGAAATGGAACCCAGTAATCAGAAAACTATTATTAATAAGACTATCTCCCATACATTTGACTGCTCGAAATGCTTCAAGAGTGGAATTCCACTTATATATCAAAAGAATATGCAGCAAAATACTTGTTCTAGGTAACGGACCACCATTTTGTATAAATAAGAATGACAAAAACACCCTTCCATTTACAGAATAAACACCATAAGGCTGAGTCGTGGCACTAATCAGCCTAACAACATCATCAGAGCATTCAACTATTTGTTCTTATCTGTACAAACCACAAAATATAACACGCACACGCACCCATTGAAGGCCAAGACAGAAAACGCATAAATTTTCTGTCTAGATACTTTCATTGAAAAGAACGGAATTACCAATGGTTTGGTTGTTTGTTGTTAGAAGCAAGGAGCTAACCAATAACCCAAGATATCAAATAAAATGTCAAACCATAAGGTGGATAGAAACTTTTGAGGCAAACCGAACACTCTAATATCAAAGCCAATTCATGAAGAACCAACTCAGAGATGTTCTGCTGTGTTGTGCAGCTACATAATTGCTAAATAGAATGTCATCAAGAGCAACAGATAGGGCACCTGATGAGGCCATTTTCATTGCAGTGAGGACACTTAATCCAGAAGCCTTCAGCAGTTGATGCAATCTTGCAGCTACCGTCACAGTCAAGGCAAGGCACAAACCTAGCATCACCACAACCATCACAGGGCTTAAACGAGGTATACCTCGGGTAGCCCTCCAGAAAATTAGCCAGATCACCAAGTTCATGCAGCTGCTGAACCTCCTCCACCCCACCCACATACTTGCCTCCAATGAAGAGCCTGGGCACCAATGCATTATTCTTGCCCAAAATGTCCTGCAACTCTTTCCTGAACTGTGCGTGCATGGACACATCACGTTCATCCACAACCACCCTGAAGCCCTGCAGAATGAGCCTGACAGAACAGCAAGCCTCAAATGTTCTCCTGATGCCTCTCAGAGTGGTGAAATACAGAACCACATTGTTCTCTCCTCCAGGGGGAGGTTTTGGAGCCCTGAAAGAAGGTCTAGAAGCTAAACAAGCTGCATGCCTTTTGTTGTTGTCATCTATTATCTGCTGGAATGCATTCACCATGTGTTGGATGCTTCCAGGCCTCACCCTCGGAATATCATTGCAGCTCTGGGTTTGAATTTGGGAAGAGGCCGCTGCCATTGGTTTTTGTCTATCCTCTGATTTGGATTTTGAATTGAGGAAAACCATCTTACTGGGTTCCACATGCAAAGTGCTGGCTCGCTCCAAACGGCGCTGCTGCTGCTGTTCCGGTTGCTTCTTGTTCATGGCAGTAGATTCATCCAGGGCCTCGGCCAGCTCCCATGTATTGAAACTGTCCAGCGGTGTCTCCTCTACAACAGATTTCGCATACCTGTGACTCGAAACAGGGGGCAAATTGGAACTGAATTTGGGATGGGGATTGAAGCAGAAATCCACAACGTTGCTGCAGGCATTGAAGTCTTTGCTAGCATCGATTTTGCTGCTGCTATTGTTGGAAACCCCGAAAGTAGTGGTTTTCATCAAGGGCACAGCCTGATGATGATAACTGCGGCTGATTTCCATCTTCTTCTCTGCAGAGATGGGCATGGAGGAGCTTCGAGAAAATTCTTCATGAAAATTCTTTGAATTGCCATTGCCATTGCCTCCCGATCCTCCTCCTCCTCCACCCTTAGTCGTCGAATTGGATTTGTCTTTCGAATGCGTGTATCCCAATTTGCTCAACCACGACAGCTTCGGCATCTTTATTTCTTTTGCAGATTTATCAATTCCTTCTTCTTCTTGTTTTCTACCTTCTTCGTACCCTAATCCTCAGCGCGCCGGGACACCGCCAGCTCCAGACGCGAGAAAACAAACCCTTGCAAATCGAATCGAATCAAAATGAAAAAGCCTTGTTATTCAAATCCCTGCGCAAAAAAGGAAAAAAAAAACAGCACGTCGAATCACAATCCCCGCATCTCTCACTCAAATCGGCGAAAATTTTGCACAATTCACCGGGGCACAGCACCCCCGGACGCAAAACAAAAGCCCAAAAAAGCAATTTCAACCGCAACTGCAAACGAAAGCAATGAAACGCCAACACATCTCGAATTCGAATCGCAGCAAGTTTCTTCCAGATCGGAATCAAACGAAATGGAAACAAAAATTTCCGCAACAGACGTAGACGGAAATTTCAGGAAAAGAAGACTAAAGGCAAGAAAAAGAGAAAGAATTTGAGAGAAACAACGACCACACAATTGAACAGAGCAGAACAGAACAGATACTTACCCGTGATGAAGGATATTTGCCTGTCAAATTTCTGCAAATCCCTGGGATGGTTCTTCCCGTCTGCAACAATGGCTGCCCAAATGAAATGGAAATGGAAATGGAAAAAAAACTGATATGATTTCAGTTGCCGTTGTGTTTACCAGAGAGATGCACGCTGGAAAAAGCTGGGGCGGCGTCAATTACGGAAAAGCGATGGTGGTCACGTTTGCTACGTATCTGGTGGATGCCTTCATTGGCTTTGCTTTGATTAAGTTTGGTTGTACAGAAAAGAAAAGTACAGGGATATGCATGAAAATGCGAATCTGCTTAAGCTTGTCTTGTGGGTTTGTTGCGGAACATACGCTAATATTGTTAATAAAGATGGAGCAACCTCCCGCCAAATATTCACCATTAACCAGTGAAAATTGGGGATGTGGAAAGGCGGGGAGGCCTACCACCACCACCATCATTCATCATAAGAATATCTTCTTCTTGTTTTTTGTTGTTGTTGTTGATGTTGGTGTTTTTTGTTGAATTTCATTTTTGGGTTTCCTGTTGTAATTTTGTTGACCACACAACATGCATTTGTACTTGTCAACATCTCATCCCCTTCCCTTGCACTGTACTAGTATTACATGGCCTACTTGCCTTTTCTGCTATGGTTTTGGTTTTTGTCTTTTTTGATGATATATGGTTGGCTTCATTTTTTTGTTAACTATATTGTTTTTCCAAAAAAATTTCAAAAAAATTTGACAAATCGACGTACATGTAACAAGGTATACCCTCTCTTAGCTTGAGCAACTTTCAAGGCATTGGAACTCTAAAACGTGTATCTCCATAAATATGATGCCTAATGATGACCATCATGGCAATGCTTTTTTGATTGGACCCATTGATATGGATCATTTATTTAAGATAATGTTGAAAATAGATACTAGTTTTCACTTATGTTTCAAGGTCACACCCAACTAACTAATGTTTTCGTTAATTGATTTTAGGAATTTACTATTTACGAATTATTTCTAATTCCTCCCCTATTGTAATGGTTAGACCATTATGGACAAGATAAAGGTATTAAGATGAAGATAATTATTTGCTATAAATAAAAATTATTCTAAATTTTTTAAATTATTACATTTTTTTAATTTTTTTGCTTTGACATTTTTAACTATTTACAAGTACTTATGTTTCAAGATCATAGTCAAATAACTACCCATGTTTTCCTTGATTGATTTTAGGAATTTACTATTTATAAATTGTCATTAATTCTCTAGCCTACTTTAATAATTAGATCATTATAGATAGTATAAAGATATAATAATCTTTATCGGTTCAATTTCCAATTAAGATAAAGAATAAAAAATACTCTAAATTTTTAAAATTATTAATTGTATTTTATCTTTGAGTTTAATATCTTCAACGATTTACAATTTTTTAACAGAATATTACACCTTAAGTTTGACTTAAACTAGCAACCTCTTGTTGAAGAGGACAATGAGCTAACCACTTGTGTCAAACTACTTTTTACAATAATGTTCCTTTGTAATTCTTCAAATGTATCATGTTAGCTATATGTCTTGGGTTGTAATTATTTTCAAATTGCTTTGGGTTCTAACACCATCAACTATTTACAAAATATAATTTTTTACATCCTAAATATTAAGGTATGGTGATAGAAGATGAACTTTAAAAATATATACTTTATACTATTCACTTAAGGGAAACATAAAAATGCATAAAATATAATTCAAATAAACCTATTATATACAAAGTAAGTAAAGGTTACTTTCATTAACTATTACATTAAGAATCATTCCATATTTATATTGAGTTAGAATAAATCTTCAGACCTGAAATATGACTTGAACTTATAACCTCTTGCATAACAACATAATGAGCTAACCAATTAAGCTAAGTTAATTAAGACTTAGGATAAGCACAAATTTAAGATCAATAAGTTATTTTAAGATATACAAGAATTATGTAAAAACTAATAATTGAGTCAATGAGAGGTGGCTCAGGTGGTTATTTGTTCTTTAACAAGTATTATGTAAGTAATAAATTGCAAATTCAAGTCATACTTATGGCACCTTTATGTTCTACCTAAGCTCTACCAAAGTGTTATGTTGGTTATAAGTATGCCGTAGGGGACACTTAACCAAAGTTTCAAGCTCTAATACCTTTTCTGATGAGAGTAGTTACTCTAGCGGTTACTCTAGTGGTTACTCTAATTATTAGAGTGGTTACTCTAGCAGTTACTTTAATTATTAGAGTGGTTACTCTAGTGGTTATTCTAGCAGTTATTCTAATTATTAGAGTGGTTACTCTAGCGGTTATTTTANTTTTTCTGATGAGAGTAGTTACTCTAGCAGTTACTCTAGTGGTTACTCTAATTATTAGAGTAATTGCTCCCAAGCCTATAAATACAGTGCCTAGGCGCACAATTGGAAAGAAGTCTTTTAGTAGTCAAGTAGTGAGACTCTTGTAGTCTGTTTGAAAGTTAGAGTATTTTTGAAGTGCCCACAACAGGAAGTCTAGGTGTGGATGGATCTTTTTTCGAGCATTGTGTACCTAAGCACACCTTGTGTACGACAATAAAGACGAGCTCTTTGATTCATCCTTGTAGCACTTGAGATTTGTTTTCTTACACATTTCTTTTATTTTATTTTCTTATGCATTTATTTTATTTTATGCACTTTACATTTCTATTATTAGCGCAGCAATTTATTTTGATCAATTAAGCAAATCATTAAATTACACAAGCATGACGACTTCAAGCATGCGTGTAACGCTTGGTAACCCATTAACAATTAGCGTTTGGTAATCCCAGCAATGTTGCACTGGTTCCAGATGTGTACGAAAAGTGGGAACGGATGCTAGTGTTAGGATTAGTTAGAACTTAGTTAATGAGCAGTTAAGTTAAATTAGTCACTTAGTTACCTCTCTCCTT
>MNCI01001906.1:221627-231670 GCA_015680685.1 Gnetum montanum
CTCTGAACTAAACCATACATGAAAAATATAATACTAGTCCAGGTGGGAAGACAGCGAACTGTGACCTAAGGATAACTGTCTAGATGCCACAATTAGTCCGTCTGCGGAGTTTGACCAGATCGCACGTGAGAACGCTCGTATTCGTATGGTTGAGTATAGGGGTACCTCGCCACTCATCATTGGGGTCGTTGCCGAGGATGGTGCTAGTTATCTAGATTAGTTATATCATACAAGGTCGCTGTATAGAACTTAACAATATATCTTGTAGAAAAAAATAATTATTAAAAGTCACACATCAATTCACACACAACTTCACAACCATGACTCTCCGACAAGATTATAATAATGCCACACTTAGTGAGGAAGTTCATTGGAGAACCAATGAACTATATGATGATGAAGATTGAAGTATACAACCTAAAGTGGGAGTTTCTTNTGATATTGTTACATTTACATGAGCATTGGGGAAATACATTGCATCCAGAGTTCGTACAGANGAGCCTAACGAAAATACAAGAGGCTATTCGAATCTCACGTAGGCATCNGACTGGAGACACCCTTCCTACCATTCGAACCCAAACGCTTGTTCAACATCCTATTTATCCAATTGAGCCAACATACTTTATCTCATCACAGTATCATTCTTCTCAATACTATCAACCCATGCCTCCAACACAACCACCACCTTGNTGTTGACCAAGCAAAAGTATGGTATAGATTGTTAAAACCAAATNGTGCAAGTTCCACACTATGGTGCACCCTTACCTTCGAACCCAACGCCTCATGTAACTTCATCAGGGCCACCAACTCACACTCCAACAACCATACAGCCCAATGAACACAACCATGGGAGGCATCATCCCAATCCTTGCATACCATCTAACGGTCCTAAACATCATAGTGGGTCAACTCGTTATCCGGGAACTACATCGCATAAAGTACCTCACTATGCTTACTATAATCAAGTGTGTGAACCCCAATGGGGTGAATATGACCAAGCCAGAATACTTTCAACATGCAAGGATCCTCATCTTCCATTTATTAATCCTTGCCATCCTCAACTGATTAGTTATGGGGGATATCCCCCATTCTAAATAACAAGCAGGATTAATAAACATTTTCCAGTTTCTTTAATTTTTCAATTTTTGTTTTCCAGTTTTTCATTTTTCAACTTTTTGTTTATCTTTTTGTTTTTTTATCTTTTTATGTTTTTTATAAGTAATCTCATCTATGAATAAAACACTCATGTGGATCGTTGGTTGAGGTGTGTTCTATGTTATTAAGTCATGAGTGATCAATTATTTGGAACAGTGAGCCCATTACACCCACTCATCCATTCTACAAATAAAGAGGTTCTATCAAGGGTATAGTGATATTCTTGAAATTTTTAAAACTTAAAATTAATTTTGTGTTCATTGTACCCAGAATGAAGAAGGATGGACCAAGAGGAAATGATTAGGGTGTGACATCAAGGGGACTTGTGGATTCTCTTTGGTGACATCTGTGGGAGTTATCATGCAACATGGTTGTACTAAGATCCTTATAGATCTAATGAAAAATGGGAGTAAGAGTAATCAAAAGGGCACTCGAAAATCAAACGTTGTTCTAGGGGGTCCCACTAGAAAGACAGGCACCCATGCCTGAAGGTTGGCTGCTTCTTTGGATTTAGTAAAGTGAAAAAAAAAAGAAAAACAAAGTGCCATAAAATAAAAGAAAAGCACTCCTCCCTTGCATAAAACGCCAAGTGATCGTATGCCTTGTTGTTATGGTACTCTCATAGTTGTTCATCATGGGATAAAACAATGTGATGTCACTGATTAGAGGTTTGGACTTGGTCCTGATCTTGGAATGATGGGTTAATGACACCTTAATCATGCTTTAGATGCAGGATTCACTGTGTCCTGGGTCAGTTACCTCATGTCCCAATCTCTACAATCCCTTTCTATAGTTTGTCTCATCTCATTGTTCGTGTAATTGTAGCTTGTGTCTCGTGTAGCATAGAATTTTCATCTCATTCTAGTGATATTTACATGTGTGTGTTTTGTGGAGTTAGTGCGGATTACATCTAACCCTTCTAGTGCCCATGGAAACTTTAAGTGTGGTTACAGAAGGGCATTATAGGTTAGAACATGCTTTGGGGAGGACCCACTTGTGTAATCTTTTGTAATTTTCACTTATGACATAACTCACACACACCATTTATTACCCTCAACATATTGTTCATGATATTCTTTCCCTTATTACTATCCCTCTGATTCAATGTCCCTATGAATCATCACATAACTTTTTTCTCTATCACCCAAGGTCATTATTGATAAAACCCACAGATCATTATTTGTGCCTTTAAAAGCATCTAATTACCTGAGAACCCCTTAACAATCATCCAGATGTCCTTAGTTTACATTGTTTAATTTCAAAGAAATATTAAAAATTCGGTACATTTTCTAAGTGCCCTAACTTCAATGAAAATATATATACGTGACCCCCCTGTGCTAATCAACATCATTTGCAATTGTTCATGTAGGGGAAGTTTTTCAATTCCTCTCTACGACTCATGATTGCACATCCCTTGCTTTCATATCCATAACTTGCTCGTTGATACTCCGATTTTCATTCCGTTTGAGCCTACTTGAACCTGGAGTATTCAACTTAGTCATGGGGGAGGGGCACATGCCAAATAGTGCATAAATTTTTTGAAATTCATCATCACCCAAAGGAAATATTTAAAGGTAATTAGTTGTAGAATTAAGAATAGCATGTGTCAAAAACAATTTCATCCCCTTAGCTATACTAGAAAATTAAATTTGGAAACCACCTAAGCAAAGAGGACTCAACACTATAATCTTTCAGGGACATGTTCTTCCGATAATTAACATCACATGGAAATAAAGTAAATCTATTAAGGCAAGCAGTAAGGTATAACCTAACTTTGGTAACAACCTTACTAACAATTGGTTTCGTGTGATTGCAGATGGCCCCGAAACACGGACAACAGGAAGGTCCTACTCAAGGTGCGATCAAATGACCTAGGAGAGGTGAAGGAAAAGTTCCTACCGAATAACATGTAGAGCAGGAGGAACAATCATTTAGTATCCACCAAGAAGACCCTGCTGTTGTACAATCAAGGCCTACCCTCTCTAAAAGAGGTGCTTGGTACTTAGGGGAAATGTACCAATTTTGGCACAATAAAGAAGAAGGCACCACGTTTAAAAATTGTGGTGTGACTGTTGACTTCTCTGTTGAAGCCATTTTGGAAGTATTAAACCTTCCAAATACAGGGCCAAAAGTTTCTTGAAACCAGTTGGACACTTTCAAAACCAAGAAACTTAATAAACTACTGACAAAGAATAAAACGGTGGTGAAAGAAAAAGAGAAGGCTCACTGGGATGCCTCTATGGCACAAGTGCAAACTTACACGCATGCTAAGGCACTCAAGGCCTTACAAGAGGAGAAACTCCAGGCCATACTTTGATGCCATCAAATTCTAGGACTTGGAGTGTAAGAAAAGGAAAAGACCCCAATGGAGTAGCCACCACCACTAGGGACTACATGAGTTCCAAATTTTTGTAGTTGTAGCATATTTTATGTGTTTTGTTTTCTTCCCACACTGCGGCATCATCCCCTGTTTCCATCTAATAATCCCATACCTATCCACTGTGTTATCACTGTAACTCAAGAACGAGTTTTTATTCAGTTATGGGGGTATGATGAGATGCGATATTGCATGGGCCACGATATTGCATACGCGATATCGTGTCGTCCCCTGCGATATCGCAGTCTGCCGCAATGTCTATAAATAAGAGGCAACTCTCCCTTGTTCCACATTAGGAGTTAGATTGTAGCGAGGCTCTGGCAATTTGATCCCTCCAGAGATAGATTATTTTTCCCGTGTCTGCCCACAGTGTGGTGAATGTAATTGTACGACATCATTTATTCGAGTGTGACGTACTTGAACACACACATGACTGGTAATAAAGATTGAGATTACTTCATCATTGCAGCATTCACTTTGTTATTTATTTATTTATTCAATTATTATTTACTTCTTTCCTAATTAGTCCCTCTCACCCTTATCTCCTAGTAATGCGAAATGAGTACAACTTGATTACAAGCATTTAAGTGTTACTACTTGGTATCCTAGTGGCGTACCTAGGATCTGTGCTTGGTAATCCTAGTGGTAGTTGTGCATGAATTCCAAGATGTGTACAGATGATCAAGGAATGGATGCTCATCGTACTTAGGCTAGATTAGATTCTCTTACCCTTTTCCTCCTAGCTTAGCTTAGTTAATATTACTTTCCACTGCCTTCAGGAGTAACGTTAGATTAGGAACATATCATAAACCTCACTCTGGACTAAACCATACGTGACAAATATAATACTAGTTCAGGTGGGAAGACAGTGAACTATGACCTAAGGATAACTGTCTAGATGCCACAACTAGTCCGTTTGCAGAGTTCGACCGGATCGTGCGTGAGAACGCTCGTATTCGTATGGTTGAGTGTAGGGGTACCTCGCCACTCATCAGAATATAATGAAAATATTATTTTTGGGGAGAAGATGATTAAAATGCAAACCAGCTTGACTATAAGTACAACCTAAGATAGATTTTAAAATATTATTTTTCATTTCAATTTCATAATTTCTACAAATAATGAAGTGTTAGAGTCAAGTTGAATTCCAATAGATAACATTAAGTTATAGGAAAATCTTATCAAAGAAATTTTAAAATTGATGTGGTTTGAAAAATCTAAAAGAGTCTTAGTTGAAATAATTAAATATTATTTAGTGAAGCTAATGAGAGTTAGCGCTAATAGTTATCTTATTGTTTGATAAATGATATGCATCAAGAGATTGCTAGTTCAAGTTACACTTGAGTTATATTGTCATGTTTCTATTTCCAAATAGTGTTTTTTTATAACAAGAATTTGTAATTATTATAATAAGAGATAAAATGAAGCTTTATTACATCCAAAGACCCATAGGATCTATTGAACATATATTACATTTTCATGAAAAATAAAGATAGACTCTACAAATTGACCAAGCACCAATGGGGGCATAAAAAAAAATCATGTAGGCTTTTTGCTATAACATTATAATATTGTCTCAAATGGGTAGTTATAGCACAAGAAAAAAAATACATGTAACTCATCTTCAAGGGCTCTTGATCTACACAACCTATAAATTTGTTCTTCTCAAGGGAGTTGAGCCTATCTTTTACTTTTAATTCTAAGATGATGATAACTTAAGTGAATATTTCTGATAGCATTATGGTACTTGAAGGCAATAACAACTAAGAGATAGTGAGCTTCTACATCTAGTTTAAATAAAATTACTTCTTGCCTTCCACATTAGCCCACATTTGTATTAAAACCTTTTGCTTGACTAGTTGGTAAATATGCTTATGATTTTGCTACATGTCCCCCCAAGGGATATTTTATTTTTTCAACTATTGCATCCCCTAAAAATACCAACCATGATCTCGCAAATCCTTAAGAGGTACTTTAGAGAATTTATCATGTCTTAAAATATAAGTGTATGTAATGAATTAGCATAAGGCTTCTACTTTTAAAGGGCATGTTGTAATTATAGACATGTCTCTTGAGGAAACCTTTGATGGTTTGACCTAAGGTATTTATACCACAGAATTAGAGGTCACATCAATATGGAGTTGCAAAGCTAGTAAAAGCATGTAACATCTATTGGGTGAAGTGGGATAGGAAGAGAATTCACCATTCCTTTTGGCCGAGTGATGAGTAGCGAGTATACCCTACGTCGAACCATATGCATTACAAGCATTTATGCATAATCCGGTCAAATTCTATAGACCTTAATTTCCTAAGTACACTAGTTCTAGAAAGTGAAATCTAATTGTGATGATCATTGACTTCCCAACTATACTTGTGAAGCTTAGTTTTATGGTTAAGCAAAATTAGGGCACATGATTTTTATTATTTTATATTTTATTCCCCTATGATTGATAACAAGTTGAAACTCAATTTATTAACCAATTTAACTAATCTAATTGCTAATTAATAACTAACTATCCTAACATAAGCATATGATCCACTTTTCATACACATCTTGAACTCATACAACATTGCTGGGTTACTAAGCATTAAGCATTGCTAGGTTACCAAGCTCTATAAGCTTGAAGTAGTTGTACTTATGTGTTTAATCTATTTAGCTTAATTAGTTAATTAATTATAGTCTTACTTATCTTAATTAATTGCATAATTAATGAAAATAGTAAATGCAAAAATAAATCACTAATCATTTCCAAGTGCTACAAGGTTTGATCAAAAGGCTCATCTTTATTGCCATTCACATTGGTGTGCTCAAGTACCTTAGTGCTCGAATAAAGATTCGTAAATTTTATAACTCCTGCTACAAGCACTCAAAAAAAATTCTAACTGTCAAATGACAAACTACAAGAGCTCTGCTACAACTATGACTATACTCCACCTAAACATGATGAATGAGTGCATATTTATAGACTTTATTATGGAGCTACGTCAACAAGGCCTCATAAACGCAACAAACACTACATTGACATGGCCCCGTCAATAGGGCAACACCATGTCAATAGAAGCCCATTGATGCAACACTTTGACACTTCATCATATCCCCACATTTAAATGAAAACTCATCCTCTAGTTCCTTTACAAAATTATGAAGGTATGGGATTATTAATTGACTCTTAACATAACAAACTAACATAACAAAACTAAGTGTCCGAGTGTATAGACTGATATCATTACAAAAATTTGTGGTGTTCACAACACAACATTGAACACCATGACATGACTACTTAAATTAGACAACACATCCTATAATGGCATGAAGATGGTTGAGAAGATTAAATAGTGCTAGGTGGTGGAGGCTCCTAAGGTTCTAAAAGACCTTCGCCAGCTTTGAGCACATGTGATGGCTAATGATGAATCATGGTTTGCCAGGCCCCGATATTAGGTATGCGATATTGCAGCCTGGATACAATATTGTATACATGATATCGTGATTCCTATGTTAGCCTATAAATATTACACTCCAGTGCACAATGAAGAGATCCATTAGTGAGTCCTTTTTGTCAGTCTTGAGTCATTTTTTAGTTTTCAGTTCTTTCCAAGTGCATGCCCGCAGTGTGATGCTTGTAATTGTACAAAACCTTTGTTCAAGTGTGACATACTTGAACATGCACACAATTAGCAATAAAGATCAAGATTACTCCATCATTGCATCATTCACTTAGCTTTTAATTTGTTTTAATTATTTATTATTTATTACTACTTTCTTAGTTAATATTTCCTTTATCATCATTTACTATTCCTGTTGTTAATGCGAAATGAGTATGCCTTAATCACAAACATTCAAGTGTAACTACATGGTAACCCAGTAGCATATTGAGAAGTGCTCTGAGTGATGTGCGTTTGGTAATCCCAGAAGTAGTACATGAAGTCTAAGATGCATACGAATGATTAGGAACGAATTCTTATCACACTTAGGCTAGCTTAGATCTTATTTTCTATTACCCATTAGCTTAATAAAGTTATTTCTTATTGTCCTTAGGAGTAGCATAGTAGTAGGGACCACATTATACACCTCACTCTATACTAAATCATATGTGACAAAGTAATTACTAGTCCAAGTGGGAAGATGGTGAATTGCAATCAAAGTATAACTGTCTAGGTGCCACAACTAGTTTGTTCGCGGAGTTTAACCAAATCACACATACATGCTCATATTCATATGGTTGAGCGTAGGTGTACCTCACCGCTCACCATTGGTGCTGTTGTCAAGGATAGTGCTAGTTATCTAGACTAGTTATATCATATAATACTCTTGTAAAAAGGTATTAACAATATATCTCTTTCACACATAATTCACAACAATGTCTCTTTCACAAGACAATGATAACAAAACATCTAGTGAGGAAATTCATTAGAGAACCAACAAAATTTATGATAAAGAAGAATTTTGGAGTACTCAATCTTATGTAGGAGTTTCATATGTTCATAGACACCCCAGTGATACTCAAGGACTCTTTTCATGCAACTCAGATACCTCTAGTGAAGATGGGACATCCCCTAGAATGTGGGGTGATGAGTGGCGAGGTACCCCTACACTCAACCATACAAAACGAGCGTAGCACGCACGATTCGGTCGAACTCCATAGACTAAATGCCTAAATGCCACAAGGAACACTTGGGGTTAATCGTTCATTATCTTCCCAGGCTTGCTTGTATGTGTCACGGTGTATAGTTAAGCAAGTCTGAGGTATATGATTTTTTTGGTATTTTTCGGTTTATCTCCTATGCTAAATGGTGAAGGGTTGAGAAACTAAAACTAACTCTAACTACAGCACTAAGTCCTAGCCTCAGCATCCGTTCCCACTTGCCGTACACACCATGAACTGTGCAACTGTGGCTACCAAACGCTAATCGTTACTGGGATTACCACACGTAACACACGTGCTCGAAGCGGTCATACTGAGGCACCTAGCTAACCTAAGTGTGACAAGAAGCAGATTCCTTGACTAGCCATACACATCCGGAGATGCTCGTAATCAAGTCGTACTTGTCCCACGTTCTAGGAGGAAAGGGTGAGAGAAACTAATCGCGATGAGTAGCTGATTCCTTGGCTAGCCGTACACATTCGTCAATGCTCGTAACCAAGTCGTACTCATGCTGCATTACTAGGAAAGTAGTAAATAACATTAATTAAACCTATCCATGTGAAACACCGTGAAAATTACGGGTCGGCCTCAGGCGAAGACTCGTAGTTTGAGCAGGAGCGCGCCTCAAATTTGTCTAAGGACAGGTTTACGCTCAGCCACGCACAGCAGCGTGATGAGCGTAATAAGCTCCGGGATAGTTAAAGGCGAAATTGGCTAAGGACAAGTTTACGCTCTATCACGCGCAGCAGCGTGATGAGCGTAATAAGCTCCAGGACACGTAAAGGCAAATTGGCTAAGGACAAGTTTACGCTCTATCACGCACAGCAGCGTGATGAGCGTAATAAGCTCCACGACAGTTAAACAAAATCCATGGAAACACGACAGGTTGGCACTTGTTCTTGCAACGCTCAACTGATCTTTACGCGCGTTACGCAATAATGCGTGCTCGTGCGTAGGTTAGAATGCAACAACGCGCGCGTTACGCTTCGTCACGCACAGCTGCGTGATGAGCGTAAGTTACACTTTGATCATACTCCACCACTTGTAGCTGCGTGGAGTATGCTACATTTACGCTGCGTTACGCACAGTTGCGTGATGAGCGTACAACAATCTTGGGCATGTTGTTGCTACGCCAAAGTGCGCTCATACACGCAACACGACGCGAATGAGCGCAAACGCAGCCGAGACATGTCTATCATGAGCCTGCTCTTTACACGCACAGCACGCAAACAAGCATGTTGTGCGTAGTCGCAGTTCGACTTAAAAGAATCGCATCAGCGAAACCCGCGGCGTTCGGGCCCACGTCATCAGGGTTTCACGTATCGCAGCTTACAAATACCTCGGTTGACAGATATATCAAGGAGATCAAAAGGAGCAAAGAAAACCAGAGCGAATCAGAGCAAAGGAGAGCACCTAAGCACTCATCGCTTTTGTTGGCAGCAGATCAAGAGGACAAGAGCATTTCACTGAGCAAGGATACATTTATTACCTTGAACAGAGAAACAAGAGCAACCTCCTGACAACCGCCGCAAGCACCATCCTTTAACAGAAACAGAACGCAGCGCGCCCGAGCCAAAACAGCAGATCCACCCGAAGCAAAGAAGCAGAACAGGAATCGCGGAGGTGTCTTGCCCAGTTAGCAGGTCCTGTCGTTCAAAAAGATCGATAGACTTCAGAGGTTGACCATTTTCGCGCCTAAGCTTTGGCCTACGAGGTAGATCGGATTTCTGTTCAGACAGTTTTCTTGTTGTTTTGTGCTCAGCTTGTATTTAGTCGTTGGGAATCTTCTCCCATTGTAACGTAATATACACGCAAACATTCATCAGATCCAACATTGAGACATAGATCTTTGATCTTTGCAACATCCA
>MNCI01001909.1:1669-19452 GCA_015680685.1 Gnetum montanum
AGTAACGATTAGCGTTTGGTAAGCCACAGTTGCATAGTTCAGGGTGTGTCCGGTAAGTGGGAACGGATGCTAACGCTAGTTAACTTAGACTTAGGACATTAGTTAGAGTTAGCTTAGTTTCTCAACCCTTCCCCTGATAGCATAGAAGATAAGCCGAAAATAACAAAAAAAATCACATACCTCAGACTTGCTTAACCATACACCGTGACACTTACAAGCAAGCCTGGGAAGACAACGAACGATTAACCCCAAGTGTTTCTTATGGAGTTAAGGCATTTAGTCTTCGGAGTTCGACCGGATCGTGCGTGTACGCTTGTATTTGTATGGTTGAGTGTAGGGGTACCTCGCCACTCATCACTAATCTTCTTCATTACTACACTTCTAGGAAAACCCTAGTCATCTCATGCCTACTTAAAAGGATGCTTTGCATAAATGTAGGTGACCTTTCTAATTATTGAATCCCAATATGTCTTATCAACGTTCTTCTATGGGTGTTCTTCTACATTATTTTAGTCTTGTAGGGTTTAAGATGATCCTTGATTAGGTTCACATGGAAGTTTGTGGTAGATACTTAAGTTCATGCTCTCTAGCTACTTGGCATCATTTCTTTGGGCTATTGGTGGCCAACCTTAGCTAAATATTTCTATCATCTAGTCAAAATGCTTGATACTTACCAAAGGCATAGCTTTATTATCTATGTTCCTTCACAGGAGCTTAACATGTCTCAGATTACATATCCCTTTCAAAAATGGGGTTTAGACCTTATTAGTGATATTATTCCTCCTTTATATATTGGGTATCAGTTTATTCTAACTACTACAAAATACTTCACTAGTTAGGTAGAGGCTATTCCTTTGTGTTTCATCAAGTCCCATTTCATCTACCACTTTATAGTTAGCCACATAATAACTTGCTTTGATGTACATCTCCAAACTATAATTGACAATGGAACTCAATTCAAAAGTAAGGAGGCTGTTGATTTATGTTCTATATACCAAATCACCTAATCCTTTTTATCATCCTACTATCCTTATTCTAATGGTCAGGATAAGTCTACTAATAAAACTCTCATATGTTTTCACCATACCATAGTTCATAAAATCCAACACCATTGGCACATACATCTATCATATGTCCTCTAGGTTCATCATACCACTTTCTATATAGCTACTGGTTATACTTCATACTTTCTAACCTATGATTCAAAGGCAATCTTACTAGTTAAGCATCATATCCCATCTCTCTATGTTACTATGCATAATTAGTGTTGAGATCAAGATAATAATAACATGTAATGTATTGAGGTTAATCTTCCTAAAGAACATCAACAAGATTTTCTTCAACATCTCCAAGAATATTATGAAAATATTCAGTGTCATCACTCTAGACATATCTAAGTCATAGAAATGCATAAGAGCAATTTGATTCTATACTATTTTCCAAATTTGAGAGATACAAAGTTCTCTCCCAACTAGCAAGGTCATTTTTTAGGTGGTTTAGTCTCTACAAAATGGTGCTTACATTCTATTTAACTTGGAAGAATATCAGTTTCTAGATCCTATCAATAGAAGCTTCCTTAAGCACTACTACATGTAGCTAAACTATAACATTGAATCTGCTAGCTACTTGAGACATAATGAATGTTCTCCTAGTAGCAGTTTGATTTTTATTATTTCTTCTCTACTAAAATAGGATACATACTATGTTAGTGATGAATCATTAGTCAGTTGGGATATTGCTATTGCTACGTTACATCTACAATATCATTGATGCTATATCACATTTGTTTGAGAAAAAGTCAATTTTTGGTTAGCTAAGATATTGGAGATCTAATATATTAGCTTTGATATCTTGGCTCTGATAGCTTAGCTTTGATGTCAGATCACGTGCTGCATTATTGGATATCAAATATTAGGATATGTGTGTCAGCCTATAAATATAACACTTAGGCACACGATTTGGAAGTCAATTAGTTAATAGAGTTGCTAAACTCTTACAATTTTATTCCATAGTCTTAGAGAATAGTTAATGAGTGCTTGTAGTATGGATTTGAGTCAATTGTATGACATATTATTTGAATGGTAATGTACCTGAACATATTCCATGAACAATAATAAGATCGATATTAATTATTATTCATTATAGCACTTTGGCTTAGATTAGATTTACTTTTCATTTACTTAGTTAATATTTACATTTCCATGCATATTAATGAATTGCTGGAATGAGTGTGACCAATTTCAAGCATAAACATGTATTCTCTCAGTAATCCCAGAAGTGCTATTACTTGGTTCACCTAGTAGCATAGTCCTTGGTAATCTCAGTAGTGGATACATGGGTTCAAGACATGTATAACAAGCTAGGAATAGATACTCATCACACATAGGCTAGTTTAGAGTTTACTTTTCATTGTTAATTAGCTTAAATAATTAATTTCTTTATTATCAGTAGGAGTAGAATAAGGCCAAACAACATCAATTATCATATGACTCACTTTGGACTAAACCATACATCATGAAGCTACCACTAGTCTAAGTGGGAAGACAATGAATTGTGATCAAGACATAACGATCTACATGCGAAACTAGTCCCATCCATGGAATTCAACTAGATTGTGCATGAATGCTTGTGATTCGTATGGTTGGGCATAAGGGGTACCTCACCACTCTAAGTTAGGATAACATGTTTGCTATAAATCTTGTTTTTCTTGTATCATTTTTCATCTATTACCCTCTTATCTATTTCATATTCTACTATTTATCTATCTATCTATTTCTTCATATTTTCCTATGCTATATATCCCATTCTACTCTATGTTCTCAACACAACCAATGAGGTTTTTAAGTGGCTGAATATCTTATTATTTTATATGAGGGTATGATTAAGCGTATTATTGAGTGGGATTACTTTGAAAACATATATGATATCCTTTTTTGGCCATGTAGTGTGTTGGATTTAGCCATGTCCCACTTCTACAACATTGCATTATTCTCATGATAGATTTATGAGTGATCCTCTTTTCTTACCTTATTTTTTTACTTTTTACTTTCACATACTATCATTCTACTCTTTTGTACTATATTTCTTCTTTCTTCCTCTCATCTGTTCTCATTTATTTCTATTTCTCTCTATATTCAGCACTAGTGACATTGAATGAGTGTCTCTTCCTTAATGTAGTAAGAAAGTATTAAGTGTAGAGTGATGTAAGAAGTGTAAAATTTACATATAAGTAAGGCAAGGGAGAGGTTAGCTTTAGGGATTTAGCCTTATTCCGCTTTTGTGAGATAGTATCCCTAGCATGCTTCTCCTAATTTTTATTACTTTCTATTTTTTATATCTCCATTTTTTCAACTTTTAGTTTTATCATTTAACATTAACTCTAATGTTACTTTTGTCTTCATCTTTTGACATCTAGTTTTAGTCTCATTTTTGACATCTAGCATCAAATTTTTCTTTTTTCATACACTAACTCTTCGATGTTCAGCATCAATTTTGCATTCAAAATTTGATATTAATTTATCTACATGTCAATTCTCATATCTAGAACCTTCTAGAGTCTTCTAAAAGATTCTTTGGATCCCAATGTGTTGTTTCTTCATGATCTACGAGGCCTTTTGGCCTACAAATAAGAGGACATCCTTAAAGAGAAAGGGTTTGGCTTCTTGATGGTTGGCTTTTTGAACTTTTAGTTCATGCTTTTCTCTAGTACTTTTGTTTGACTCTTAATTCTATTTCTCCACTACTTAGTGTAGTTAATATTCTTTGCAATTGGCAATTCAAAATCTCTTTCCAAAAATTCTGCCTCTCTGTAGAATAACTACTTTGTCCCTTTCTAGAGATATTAGAACCTTTGAATTTTTTCCCCTTTTTTTCTACCAATATATTGTATCTTCTTTGTGTTATCCTTCAAACATAGAGAATTTCTTAAAATAAGATTATCACACTGATTTGATCTATCCTTTGCTTCTTCAGTTGTTGAATTTGCAAATGTTCTTGTCAGATCTACATTAGGTGCACACATTGAAGAAAGAATATGGTAACACAGCTCATTTTTAGATGATATTGATCCTTGGTTTATATCCTAGAACATCTTTAGCATGTTCATATTCCCTTATTTTTCTTGTAGTATGGATTTACCTATTACAATCACTTCTATTTCTAGTATTTATCTAGATCTACTTCAAATCTATTTTCTATGTTTTTCCTCTTAGAATTGCTACACTAATGAAAAAAATTTGTTTAATTTTACATATTATTTTCTAAATGTTTTTTCCATCCACATGCTTATTTTTTGTACTATGTAGCTCCTACTTTATCTTTCTTTGAGTTATATGCACTTTTCTACATATATTCCCTTGTATTTCTTTCTACTATTCCATGCACACACATTTCTCTTTCTATATAAATACTCACTAATGTTTGGAAAAAATATTTGGCCGAAATTATTGGAGTTTTTTGATAATCTACAAATCCCCTTTCAATTTGATGGAAATTAGTTGAAAAATTAGTTTTTGTTAACCATTTGATAGCTAGGATATTTCTTGGCTCAATTTTATGTTTGGTTGTGTTAGATCTTGGATTACGATGATCCTTACCATAACATATTAAATGTTGTTATATTTAATAGTACAAAATTAATGTAGATATTTCATTGACCTTCCTTGTTAGTCATAATAACAAGTGGACTCACCCTCTCACTATTCACTATAGGATAGATGAATCTAGCTTTCATGAACTTGTCAATTTCATTTTTCATTACTTATGTAAGCTTTATATTCAGCCTATTATATGGTTATTGTTTAAAATTAATGATAGGATATATATAAATGTTGTTGTTGCATATCCATGGATCAATTTTTGTTATCTCATCATATGACTAGAAAAATATTATTATCTAATTTCCTGTAAATTCCAACTACTTCTTTCTCTACTCTTCTATTAACTTGACATTAATGATTACTAGTTTTTATTTTCCAAGAAAAACATATTCTAGTGACTTTGGTAATGTCTTTAATTCAATTGATTTAAACATAGTTTCTTCTAGGATTTCTAACTCTTCATAATTAGTTTTTTCTTGTTGTACATGCTCTACTTGGAAGAGTTATTATCATACTTGCTTCATCTTATTTAGCTTCTCTACATATGAGTAGTTTGGTGCTTCTTCTAGTTTAATGTAAATTGAAAATTAATAACTTTCATTTGGTATGAGCCACTAGGTACCTTCCTATTTAGTGGTTGCCATGTATAGGCACTTTTGCACACACATCTTCTCTTCACAAGGACTACATGTTGTGATACTTCTTTATTTAAATTTCTAGGCTCTCTACATGTAGTTGTACTCCATATCATTATATGTGATGCATGATACATTTTTTTCCTTTACTTCTTCATGTTCATTCTTCTTGATAATTTTCAAGAACAGGTCTATGATTCTAATCTTAGCATTAATCATGTTTCGCCAAGCTCTTTTCATGTTGATGAAAAATTATTCCTTATAGTTATCTTTATGGATTACAATGAAATCTTCTAGATAGAACCATCCATTGTCAATGATTATAATATCTTTGACCTATTCCAAGGGAATAGTGATGGACTAGTTTGTAAGCTCTCATCTAATATTGTACTTTTTAAGTGGTGGAAGGTTCTATGCTTTGTACATCTATTGGGAGATAAAATTAACTAAGAAACTTGAATCTAATAGATTCTTACATGTAGAACACCCCAATGATTAGGCAGGGTCCAAAATAATTAAAACATGAGTAGACCCTAAGATATATAGTTCACATAAAACTTTATAACTCAACATTATCCACCAGAATCAAACCCATGACTTAGAGTTTCCAAATCAAGAGTCTTACCACTAAGCTAATAAATTGGTCATTAGAGATAGAACCTATTCTTTATTAAATATTATTTTATTCTTGGTTTTATCATAATTTTATATTTTAATTATAACATAGTCTATGATACAATAATATGTTATTACTAGTAGCCTATGCTAGTAATGGCTAATGTACTTTCTCTTTATGCTTGATGAGATTTCAACTTGAGATCTTTTGTATTAATTACTATGCATCTTGAGGTTTGAAAACTTAACCCTTGCTTACATGTGATATATTAGTATTTTATTAATATTTTATTTTAGTAATTTTTTAACTTTTTTTTTCACTTTTGGATTAATCTTTTATTATGTCTCTAATGTTTGTTGCTCTATATGGATAGATTGGATGGACGGTGATGGTCAATTGTTGATATTTTATTCATATTTTATATTTTATTTTAAGTTTTTTGGTATAAATTAATAATATAGTAATGAAACATGTTAAATAATTATGGTTTATTCTAGCTATTCTTTTATTTTATCTTGGGACTCATTTTTAAACATGTGGGTTTATTCTAATATTTTTTGGATGACTTTAATCCATTAGTTAACCATTGAACCTCTTTATGTACTCATCTTACTTGATTTTTAGAAAATAGATTATCAATTCTTTATTTTTGGAATTGTCCAAATCCTAGCTATGATGGCTATAATACTTGGAAATGATGGCTCTTTTGATATTAATTATGCATTACTTTATCTTTCATTTTCTTATGGCTATGCTTGGTGGATATATTAGTGATTTTTAGATTTTAATGTGTTTTTCTTGATAAAGTTTTGCTCTCACTTGATCTTCCAAGATAGAAAAAATATTCTTAAATCCATAAATTTTGGTTGACATCATAACCATTGAATTTGGTTTCTTTCAAGATATCATGATTGTCAATCTCACTATGTTTATGAGGTTAAACTATAATTCATCATTTTTGTAATTTTCACTTTATGTATCATGATCGTCTTTCTCTTATAGTACCTTCTCCTCTCAATAGTGGTGGTGTATGATAGAAATAACATCTTCAATCAATGATGGGTAGTATAAATTTTGGGTATGTATGGGCATGTTCAATATATTAGAAGCTAGGAGATTATGAGTAGACTATTGATATTAACTAGTTAGTCATTTAGGTAGGTTGGCCTTTAACATAAGGGCCTTGTAATTGGTGTCAATAGGGATCATTAACAACACGATTGTAATAAGGTAAGTAGTATGGAAATGATTGGTTGGTTATCTAGGTGGCATTTGAATTGTTAAATGACTCTGGTAAGTTAATCTAGTGGCATTGTAGTTACTAACAAACCTCATCTAGGATGGTAGTAAGGAGCTAGGATATAGGATAACTATAGGATTCATACTAGCCATAATGTAATTCAATAGTTGAAAATTGATGTTACATGAGGGTTCTATCTAATACTTTGATATTTTCATACATGAGTGATGAGTCATGATTTGCCTGTCTTGACATTGGAGCCTTGACATATAATGAATCATTATTTTTTGTTTGCTCCAATGTCAAGTACGTGACATTAGAGCCATGACATAGGAGTTGTGACATCACGTACGCAACATCGAGGCTTGGATGCTACGTTGGGTACCTGACATTAGGGGTATATACTCTGGACTATAAATACAACCCCTGGGCTCTCGTTTTGAGTTAGTTTTCAAGTTAGTTTTTAGTTTCTTTTCATTAAAGTTTGTTATTTCCAATGCATGCCCATAGTGTGATGTTTGTAATCATACAACACCTTTGTTCAAGTGTGACATACTTGGACATGTTACATGACTAGTAATAAAGATCGAGATTACTTCCATCATTGCAACATCCAGTACTTGGCAACCTAGAAGTGTATTGTTTGGTACACCTAGTGACATATGCTTGGCCATCCCAGAAGTAGTCTCACAAAGTCCAAGATGTATACGGATGATTAAGGGTGAATACTCATCGCACATAGGCTAGTTAGATTTTACTTTCCATTGTCCATTAGTTTAATTACTTTACCATTTTATCATCATCAGGAGTAGTGTAAAATTAGGAATAACATCATATGTCTCACTTTGGACTAAACCATATGTGACAAGCTACCACTAGTCCAAGTGGGAAGATAGTGAACTGTGATCATAGCATAATGATTTAGATACCACAATTAGTCCCATCCAAAAAATTTGAGTGGATCATGCGTGAACGCTTATGATTTGTATGGTTGAGCATAGGGGTACCTTGCCGCTCATCATTGGCATTGTTGTCGAGGATGGTGCTAATTATCTAGATTAGTTATATCATACACTATCACTATAAAAGGTATTAACAATATATCTTTTAGAAAATATTAAATCACACACACTATAAATCAAGAAAAATGTCTCACATGGAAGTAACCATGCATAATATAGCAAACACATTCATTGGAGAAATAACACGATATATGATGAAGAAGATTGGAGTGATCAACCTAGGGGTTTCTTATGATCATGACCACCTTGATGACACTCAAAGACTACATTCACCTAAGGTAGAAAATCTTGGAGGAGATGACGTAAGTCCTAGACTAGGGGAGGCCTTAAGGCCTAAGACCTTCTCAAAATCCCAAAACGATAAATCAAGGGACCCTAAAGAACACCATAGAAGCCATGGAAACTCTTCTAATTCCTCATCTTCCTCTTTCCCTTACACATCTAGTTTTGACAAAGATGAATGTAGGTATATAGATAGAGCCCCATTAAAGGGTCAAACTAAAAATTGGAATCGAACCTATGGAAAGAGTTAAAGAGGACACCATGAACATAGGAACTTCCCTCAGAATTTTTTTGATGACAGTGAACCATTGATGGACACTAAGGCCCTAATGCATATCATAGAGGCCATTAAGATATCTCATAGGCATCGAGTCGACTACCTAAGCTTGACATGAATAATATTTTGAAATTTGTAGGAGGCTATGATTTAGATTTGTAACATCATTTACAAGCCTTCCATGATGCTTGTATTATCTATAACTTTGAAAGTGGAATAAAAAAGCTTTATCTCTTTCCTAGGACACTAATTGATAGAGCCCAAATATGGTATATATCATTGAGACCAAATTCAATTCAACGATGGTCCACAATGCTAGAACTTTTCAATGAGAAATACCAAACCTATGCAAGAGTGTCCAATTTGAGGAGACAAATCCAAGAGTGAAAACAAGAGTAACATGAACCCTTGGACATGGCCTTAGATAGATATCCATGGTTTCTATGAGGAAGAGCAACTTTACCACATCATAGATGGGTTTTGTAATGAAACAAGGGAAACCCTTGGGATGTATGCCCCAAGGCAATTATACGAGCTCTAAGCCCATTAGACCAAAGAGCTAATAACACATGTGAAAAAAGAAGAAGGAGAGATGTGAAAATAGAAGAATGTCAAGAAATATTAATGGGACCCAACTCTTCAATCAAAGGAGGTCCAAATTTATGGTAAGGAAAATGAGAATACTTTCGATAAGGTGATTCTGCAATAGAATTTGTTGATGAAGGAGTCTATTGATGATCTAGAAGCAAAGTTTAATAGGATGTCTAAATGGATAAATGAAAAAATCACAACTCTTATTGAGATGGTTGTGGAGAAGATCATGCAACACATGCCAGGTGAACAAAATAAACAAAGGATATAGAACCAACAAATAGCTAAGAACACTTTTTAGCAAAAGGGAAGCATGGCTAAAGAAAGTGAGGCTATAGACTCAACCATAGACGAAGATGATGGATGCGACATCTGCATATATGATCATCTGAAGGGCCATTGCCTAGTCTTGTTGCATCTATAGGAGTATTGGGTAGGTGCCTTAAATTCAAAGTTTGTGCAAAAGCACATGCCTGGGAGATTTCCTCTTCCACAAGGTAATTATAGACAATCCCACAATTGATTGTACCATCCTAGGGGGACTTATTAATAGCCTCAACATAGTCATCAACTATAGTGGCAACAACCACAATTTTGGGCGAGGCCACCACCAAATCAGCTCTATCCTTCCTACTTGCCAAAACCACATAGATACTATGTTCAACATCCTATTTCTCCAACTAGTTCTACATCCTCTACTTCGAATCACCACTACCACTCTCCTAAGTACCATCAACCCCTAACATCCCCTAAAGGATCACCACCTCACACCTCTTACCATCCAACCTACCATTGATATTCTCATATTCCACCTTCTTATATGCCACCACCAAGGACATAGGAAGGTTTTGCACCATAATATCAACAAATGAGTGCCACTTGTGCTACGAATGTGCATAGACGTTGATACCAATGGGTCCCAACCGTAATGATGAAAATGCCCCTTTTGAAGGAAAGGCTATAAGCCAAAGCAAACCATGCATGAACGCATTGCATCATCTAAGCTAGAACAAGGCCAACCTGGTGCACTACATTA
Organism: Gnetum montanum; assembly: GCA_015680685.1. Lineage (NCBI taxonomy): Eukaryota > Viridiplantae > Streptophyta > Gnetopsida > Gnetales > Gnetaceae > Gnetum > Gnetum montanum. Next base: position 11,967 of record MNCI01001909.1, read on the forward strand.
CTCATCTAAACCATTGTCCTCTAACCATACACAAGGGCCACCATCTGTCTATACTTCAATCCCACATCCAACCAATGAATCTACAAATGTGGGGAGACAAATGAATCCATGCATACCATCTCATACTCAAGGGTTCAATAGTGGGCTAGTTATCCATAATTTTAACATGCTTCATATCTTGATCCACCATACATTTAACCATCAAGTGTGTGACCAAAAATTTTTCTACCTAGCCACCACACCACAAACAGAGACCCAGTGGCTGGGGCATGAATGGTACCAATGTTTCATACATGCATGGATCCTATTCATCTACTTATTAATCCTTGTCATAGCAAAATGTTTAGTCATGAGGGTTACCTCCCACTCTAGTGTTCAATATTCTTAAGTTTTTTTGATCTTCTTGTTTTACACATTCTTTATTTTACATCTTCTTGTTTTCATGTTATTAATCTTTTTAAATTTTTGTTTTATACCATCGTTAGTACATTTTCTATTTCTTGAATATTTTACACCTTATTTTATATTTATTTTTATTTTAGTGTGATTTTCTAACTTTCTATTAATAAGTGCCAGGTACAGTGGCAATGCGTTGATTGATGGTGGTATGTACTATTTTTGTTATTTGATTGTTGGTGTCTAGATTCTAGCTTGAATTTTGTTATGGATGATTAGGAAATGGTTTCTTTTTCTTGAAATAGGTAGTGAGTCCATGACATCCACCCATCCACAAACTCTATGGTTTTCCTTGTTTTGGAAATGTGTAGTCCCTTTTTCATGAATAAAACTTTAATAAATTTGTGACTTTGGTAGTTTCTGAAATTGGGAAGGATTCAAAGGTTTGAATAGGATGTGGCTTGAAGGGGATTCAATATTCTTTGTGCCCTTTTGTTTGCCTAGGTGCATGTGTGTTTTCATGAATTTCTTATCGTTCCATGTCCACCAATAAAAGGAAGTTGAATAAGTCCTTGCATGGTGTGGTTCTCATAAAAAAAACAATGAGAATTCAAAGCACATTCCTTGGAAAAAATAAATGCATGTGTCTTTGCATGGTGTGGTTCTCATTAAAAAAATGATGGGAATTCAAAGCACACCCCTTAGACAAAATAAACACATACATCTTTGCATGGTGTGGTTCCCATTTCAAAACAAAAAAAAAATGATAAGAATTCAAAGCACACCCCTTAGACAAAATAAATAGGCTACAAGCATTGATTATGGAACTAGAAAGGCATGTTTCCTTGCCTGAAGGTCCCTCTAACTATGGCCCTTCCTCACTTCCTACTTCTATTTTCTTCTCTAATAAGGAATGATGGTTGTTCTATGGGAGCACTCTTGTATCTTAGGGGATGGATTGGTCTTAGAATGATGATGCAAAGTCACTGAATGTGGTTGGTTTTGGTCTGGAATAATGATGGATCCTATCAAGTCATTTAACCATAAAACTCACAAGGGAATTCATGTGACCTTAATTAGAAACTTCATTTCACTCTCTCTCATGCATCTATGCTTTCCATGTCTCACCTCACTACTGGTTTCATGTTCTTGATTTGATCTCTTGGTTTGATGTGTTGGAATTCTTGGTTAGTTTCTTTTAGGTCTTTGTACTTAACCATCCATAATCATTAATCATCCATGGAGCCCATAAACTCTTTGGTTTGAAGTTATGAAAGGGAATAAAAGGCCTGTGCTACTTTTGGAAGGATCCACTTGCATATCTTTTGGTTGGATTAGTTAAGTTCTTTATCCTTAGATACTATTACAATCAAATCTATTTGTTTACCCCATCAATGATATCCAATTATGCACATCTTCACAACATTTTTAAGTGAACTTTTCTTTTTATTGTTGTGAATTCTTACACCCTCTTCAAATATTTCCTTGTGTCAAACTTTTTCAAATTGAATGGACCACTCATCTATTTGACCCTATTTGTCAACCTTCCCACTAATACTACTAAAAGAATCAATCTACCACAATCACAACCTAGCTGAGTGTAACCACTAAAGAGACAAGGTATTTAACACCTATGTGTTACATCTTACATACTAATTCATGATTCTGTTGTGACTGCAATGAGAAGCATGGATTGGAAGCAGGACTATCTTCACCAAGGATGATGTTGCAGCATCTTGTGATAAGGATAGTTCATGATCGTTGGATCTTCTATCTCTCTCTTTAGCTGCCAAGAGGTGTTGGATGTCAATTTTTCTTCCAGGGTGTTCACTTCTTTTATCATGAACACCCAATTTTGTAAAGCTTGTAACTCTATATACTTGGGCACTTAGCATCTATCTATTCCACCTGAGTTAGTTTGTATACCAATCAATAATCCCATACCTACCTAATATTTTTTAATAAACTTGTTTCTCATTTTATTTAACTTAAGGATGAGTTTTCATTTAGTCATGGGGGTATGAGGAGTCATGATTTTCTTGTCTTGACATCAGAGCCTTGACATCTGATGAATCACTATTTTTTGTCTACTCTGACATTGGGTACATGATGTTAAAGTAGCAATGTCAGTACACAACGTTAGGGCCTAGATGCGACATCGGGTAACCAACGTCAGGGTATATACTTTGGACTATAAATACAATGCAAAGGCTTCCATTTTGAGTTAGTTTTTAGTTTCTTTTCTTTAAATTCTGTTATTTTTAGTACATGCTTGCAGTGTGATGTTTGTAATCATACAACACCTTTGTTCGAGTGTGACATACTTGGGCATGTTACATGACTAGCAATAAAGATCAAGATTACTTTTTTCATTACAACATCCACTTAGATTATTGTTGCTTTAATTATTTAATTTTTTCTTTAGTTAACCATTTTCATTTATTGTTATTTATTATTCTTGTTATTAAGCGAAATGCATATGCCTTAATCGCAAGTGTTTAAGTGGAAGTCCTTGGTAACCCAGAAGTGTATTGTTTGGTACACCCAATGACATACGCTTGGCCATCCTAGAAGTAGTTTCATGAAGTCCAAGACATATATGGATGATTAAGGGTAGATAATCATCGCACATAGGCTAGTTAGATTTTACTTTCCATTGTCCATTAGTTTAATTACTTTACCTTTTTATCATCATCAGGAGTAGCATAAATTAGGAACAACATCATATGCCTCACTGTGGCATATCAACACATAAATTATGCCATTTAAATATTTTTTAAGGATAGTACCCAGAAATTGATCTAATGAATTTGTTTCCAAGATGAGTGTACCTATCGTAGGTAGGCATAAATATGGAAGATGTTTACATTGTTCTTTTCACATTTTGATGGCCTCAATATGCTGGGGAGTCCATGATCTTGCATTCTTGGTTAATTGTTTATTTAAAATCTTCCTATATTTGGCTAAATTTTTATGAAATCTAGAAAAATAATTTAAACATCCAAGGAATCATTGTAGTTGTTGTTTTTCTTTCAGCTCATCTAGGAATTTTTCAATTTCTTTTAATATATGATCATGTAAGGTGATTTGTCCATTTTTTATCCATAAGCCTAAGAAATTAGCTTGATCAACACCTATTTGGATCTTCTCTTTAGATGGTGAAAGCACTAAACCATTTTTATCTACTATATCAGGAAATACCTCAAGATGTTTCAAATGCTCATTAATATTTTTAGATACTATTAAACTATCACCAATATATACAAGTATAAATCGATACAATGAGAAAATTTTATCTATATGACCTTGGAATATAATCCTTGTGGTATGGTGAACACTATCTTCCAACGATCTTCCAGATAAATTTGTATTTTCCAAAATCCTGATTTCAGATCAAATTTGGAATATATATGTGTATGTCGTATTTTTTGTAAAAAATCATCCTTACTGGGAATAGGATGTTGTATAGGTTTAATGACTTCATTTCATGGTTTATAATTTATGACCAATCTCTTTTTTCCTTGAGTTAATTCATCTCTTTTGTTGACATAAAATGTAGCACAAGCAAACATACTTGTACTATGCTGAATTAAGCCTTTTTGTAAGAATTGGGTTATCTCTTCTTCACATTCTTTTCTTAATTCAAGATTCATGCCAATATGATGTGCCTTGGCTTTTAGTGTAACACCATTTAATAACTCAATATGGAACCAATGTTGTTTTTTATGTCTAAATGCTATGGGGTCATCATTGGCTAAAGATAAGATTCTTTGTTTTATATGTTGGAGGTCAATATGGTGTGATTGGATTTGATTGATTACCCATTAAGTGTTTTCTCTTTGTTTTGGTAGATGGGTATCAAACCTAATAACAGGATTCCATATCCATGTATATAAGAACTTATCAAAATAAACATGCTTAGCATTGATTATTATCCTAGGAAATTTACTTAAATTTTCCATACCTACTATCATATCATAACTTAACCAATTTAGTGCATACATAGTAAGGAAATATATGGTATTTATAGGAGATAAAATTGGAATTTTGGCTTCTTTTGTAATGGATCTATTAACCATGTTGAAAGTGATAATAAGCTTTGTTCTATCTTTCCATAAGAATGATGGTATGATCCCTTTTCTTGCTATAGTGATTTTAGCACCAATGTCAACTAGGACATCAATCAGATAAGCTTGATACCTTGGTAACTTACTAGTTAGTGTATAGATTAGAACTATTAAATTTCTTTGTGAGTTTTGATGTATACCGATGGGAGTTACATTTTTGGTCTCATACTCATACATCTTATGTTGTTCACTTTCTTCTTCTTTGCGTAGGTCTTCTACTTCTTTTTTTGCCCATTCAATAAATTTTTGAATTTATTTTATATGATTCTCATGTCAGATAGATCTATTCAAACCTTCAACTACTATATGATGTTGAATGTCTGAATAGGATTTTTTTGCTTCTAATTCTTCTAAGACTTCTAGATGTTTGGAATTAGAAGGTTCTGGTTGAGAATCTAATTCTATGGTCTTATCCATCATCATTTTTTTATAATGTCTTTTTAATTCTTTTTCTATTTTAATTGATTCTCTAACATAAGATATTTACTTATTATCTATAGATGTAGAAGCTAATTTCTTTTTTAATCTTTTTATGTCTTTTTCTAGGTTTTCTAAATACAAACTATCTTCTTGATGGAGAATATCTAATGATCTGGATGAGGAAAATATGAGTCTATTCATATTGCAATGGTAAACATAGTTAGAATCATTGATATCGGCATTGGCATCATCCGAAGGAAAAAAATTAGTGCAAGAAATACCCCCTGGGTTAAAATGATCATCCAAGTCCAAAGGAGTATCAATAGAGCGATTAGAGGAAGGAGAGGATGCATAGAGCCAATTCTTTGTAGGATCAAAGACATTACTTTGCTCTTCAATCAGATACAAATTCATAATATTGTTCAGAAATATTATGACATTGAATAAAATGAATTTTCTTCTAGTCCTTGCTTATATTGGGATGTTGTGTAGCAAAGTGAGGTCCTTAGCAAATAAAACATATCCATAGCCATAACTGAAGCCATATTTTTGTATCAATTAGTCATATCTATAACTTACTATGAGTGAGAAAAGGAAGGAACGCTATGTGAGTAGAAAAAAATTTGGAGTGGAGAATTCTGCATAAGGAACCCTATTAGCACTATGATCATTCGATATCCCAAAACTCTATTTGGATCATGTTGTTACTATAGATCGTTGAAGAGCATAAGTCGCACAATTAACTTTGAAGGATAGGTAGGAGTAAGTCATGCAGCAGAGAGGCAATAGAAGACATCTATGAGACCAAATGAAAATGGCTGATTCTGCACAAGTGATAGGTTCTCCTTATTTTTTAGAATTTTTGAATTTGTTTATACTACCAATGGTACTATTCCATTACCTGTTCCATGTCATAATGAGATTTATGATAAGTCTAGTTTAATGCTAGTAGAGTCATTCAAAGAAATGTATTTATCAAAATGTGATTTAGAAATCTCAGGGACAAGACTTAGGCATGTTGCAGTAATGTTTTTCTCTCTAGGAGAAATAGTTGATTGGATCAAGAAAGGTTATAATTACATGCACATACATCCACAATTTAGCTATAGGTTAAATGCTCCTTATTGGATTGCCCTCATAGATAAGAGATTTAAAACCTTTTAGGATGTCATAATTACACCAGCAAAAGGAACCTTAGCTATAGATGCTTTAATCATTAAAATTCCTAATTTCACATTGTCCTTACATGATCCTCATATCCATATATCCCTTATGTTAATAGTATATTTACTTGTTGATATGATAAAACATAGTATATATGCATTCATAGGAATGAGGATTTGTTTTAAATTATTTAGTATAACTAGTATATAGACTCTCCTACCTTTTAGATAACAAAAAGCAGAAGTAGGATCAACAAACATTGAGTATGGAGTAAACATAGATATAGAAGATCTACCTATTCATACTCAATATTCAGACTTAACAAATACATTTGAAATTTATTTCAAATATTTGAAACCATATAGGACACATGCTAAATGCAAATATAATGTCAATTTGTTAACTCCAAAATGGATTGAGAAAGATCCATTAGATCCCTTGCAAAGAGCAAGGAAAAAATTATTCCCTGCTAAGGAAACATCTTCTTCTCGGTTTACACCTCTACCTGTCTTAGAAACACCTAAAGATCAATTAGTAGAACATTTTAAAAAATAGGTAGCTGAATTACAAAGACAATTAGTGGCTATACAACCTCCTCAATCTCAGACCTGTAGCCCTAAAATAGATCAACCTGAACAACCTAAATCATCTAGTTTTTAGGAAGATCTATCATAAAAAGGAGGAGACCCTTTGTGTAGACATAAAGTATTAGAACAACTAAATTCACATTATCATTGTACGAAATGCGATGCAATGATTCAAAATGTGAATATTCATATGAATGTCAAAAAAGAGGAAGAAGTGCTAGAAAATAAACATCAGAGAGAATATTTACAAAGATTAAAGAAATTATAAGAGGAACACCCAAAGAAGTATGAACTTCTATAACACAAAGTAGAAGATAACTCAGGTACACTTGAATCGGTCTACAGATTATAGGTTAAGAAAACTACTCAAACACTTGTGATGAGATGCGACATGCATAGCACCGCGATATCGCATTCCCTGCGATATCGCGTCTTCCCCTACGATATCACGTACTCGATATCGCGGTCCGCTGTCATATCTATAAATAAGAGGTAGCACTCCCTTCATTTCCAAATCCTAGCTAGAAGTAGCGAAGCTCTGGCAGTTTGAACACTCTAGAGTTAGATTAATTTCCCATGTGCCCGCAGTAGGAGTCCTAGAGTGAACGGCTCTTTATTTGAGCAACTTTGTAACTTGAACACAAGTTGTGTACGGTAATAAAGACAAACTTGATTGGATAAACCTTGCAGTACATGGTTTTATTTTATTGTTATTTATTGCTTTCCTAGTGCACACGAGTATGACTTGATTACGAGCATCTATGGATGTGTACGACTAGTCAAGGAATCGGC